>BQNB010009801.1:0-43422 GCA_026074375.1 Tanacetum coccineum
ACAATATATCGTTACATATATGACAATGATCATACTATGTGTATTTTCACATCCACGTGTGTTTCTCTCATTTATATGTGCATAAATGTATAATTTTGTGTAAACATTATTAGGCTAATATTGACAAATTTTTTTAATAAAAATAACTAATTTTCTATGTAAAACAAGTTTATTAATATAAATTAGGCACAACCAAATATAAACGGTTTAAACCGGAAAAACCAAAAAACCGAACCGCAAAAACCGAGAAACCGAAAAAACCAAACCGCCAAAAACCGAGCGGTTTTGGTTTTTGGTTTTATAAAAACCGAATATTTCGGTTCGGTTTCGGTTTTAGCCAAAAACCGACCCAAACCGAACCGTGCACACCGTTAATATTAACGTCCTAAATTTGTAAACTTTCCAGAAATGGAAACTTTTCAAAAATAAAAACTTTCTAAAAAATAGACACTTTCCAAAAATAGAAATTTTTCGAAAAAGTGGCGTAACTTAAATACGAATACTATATTTTTCTTAAAAGCTTGTTTGTACTAAATAACTTAGGATATACACACATATGGATTCTACTATACTTTATTTATATATATATGACTTATATGTCATGTTATTATATATTTCATTATACTAATTCCGCACCATTATTTTAGGTCGCGGTTTGGAGTTCGTATCTCCACTCTCTCTTGTCGTTGACATTCTATTCTATTTACTTCGGTGAGTTTCATAGCCCCTTTTTATACTTACTTGTTTATAAAATTTCGAGAGAGATTACATGCTTACTTTTACTTTGGACACAAGTGTTTTTAAATTGTATGATATCCAGATTATTGCCTAAGTTACCACATTGTCACTTAAGTCCCCATTCAATCATGAACCATTAATTGTTAATGTAACAAAAGCGAGTGTTATGGATAGATCTATCAGGACTAACAATCCCCACCTTGAATTCTGGCTCCTAGTTGACCATGGTGCATTTAACATTGTGAAGAAATTTCTAGGTTGTTTAGCAAACATCCTATACTCTATTAGGGACACAAACTGTTAAGGTTTCGGGGTCATGAGCTTAATGCAATAATACATATTACTTTTTGGACTTGGTGAATATGTTTCTGTTGTCTACATTATTAAAATCTTGTGGTCCACTAAACTACTTTTTGTAGCACTATACTTGATTTCTATAAACAATGTTTGGTTTACTTAAACACTACTTTACTTATATATAACCTATGAATTCACTCAACATTATTTATTGACATTTTCGCATGTTTATCTTAGGTTTTCAAGTTTATTGCTCGGAGGGAAGCCGCAAGAATATGTACTTAGAGACTCTACATCTTACCACATTCGATGAAAAATTAAATTTTTGAAAACATAGTATTTTGTAAAGGAAAACATGGTATTTTGTAAAGGTTTTCTCTTATTTTACATCTGTTGGAAACTTTATTTAATCTTGATGTCATGTTTAAACATTTGGGATATTTTGAAACTGTTAGGACCTATTTGTAAACTCTGATGTTTTAATCTATCGAATGTGAAACATTTTAAAGTGTATTTTAAAATGTCTCATTTTGAGGTCGTTTTTTGTGACTTTGAAGTCGCACTCAAATATTACCTTTCCACTGCAGTTCATTTTAGGGGTGTGACATGATTAGAGGCTACTTAGGAGTCATTTTTCAGCTGCTATCATCACTATTCCATGGGAGGATTAACTTTTAATCATATTTGTATTATACATTCATCAACAGTTTGTAAGATTTTATAATGTTCAATTGATCAATGGTTTATTTCATTATATTTTCTGCATTCTTTAGCATAAGTGGCTAAGCACCTTAAGTGCTAGCCTAGTTATGTATTTATTGTTGCAATTTTGCTTGTTTTCGTTGTTTGATTATCATTTATTTAGGATATCCTATTTGCCTGTCATTTGATCCTCACGTTTTCATATTGTTGAGGCTAGTGTAGATCCCCTTAAGCCATTTAGTAGGCTGAAGTCATTGAAAAATAGTTTAAGTCGATACTAGGAATAGTATGACATCTATTCTTAGTGTAAGGGATTGATGTATTACCGCCTGCATTCGATTATAAAGCGCGGGAAATCTTTTTAAGAGGGTTTAGTGTCGAGTAGTGGGAATGTCAACACTTAGACAGGTCTTTATGATAGTTGTGGGCTTAATCATTATGAACTAGATACCTGACTACGGTGACCAACGAAGGTTGTGATCATAGGAATTATATGCTAGGTTGCGACTATAAATCGGACTTAGTGATATTAGAACCACCTTAATGAACGGTAATTAGACATTGCACTAGGAAACATCAAAATTGGTTTTTCAATTCAAATTAATAACTCACACTTAGCTCTTAGGACGACCTCGGATTTACCAATCATAGACTACATACTACCGGGTTCTCTGCTCATTAGTGTTTTTGTAGACCCTTAGGTAAACAAGTTTTAAAAATTTAAAACTAGGTAAATGCAAAAAAATAACACGCATAAAGTTTTTGGCGCCGCTGTCGGGGAGCTAAAATTAGTTTGAATTTGAATTTATGTAATATTAGCATTTTTCTTTTTTTTTAGCTTAAAATTTTGTTTAAATTAATAATTTTGTTTATTTATGTTTCAGTAAGTGAAATAGGTGAAGTTGACATCAACACACTCACCATGGAGCAGTACTTGGCATTTATCAAATGGATCCAAGCATCGGGCGTGGTTAAACCTGCTATCGGGAACAATGTCAACTTTAAGATCAAGATCTAGTTCATGAGTGAGCTAAGGGAGGACACATTCTCAGGATACAAGAATGATGACGCTCATGAACACGTGGAGAAGGTTTTGTACATCGTCGGCCTTTTCAACATACCAGGAGAGTTACTCATGACGTGGTTATGCTACACGAATTCCGTATCACATGCTGGTGTTGCAAAGAGAAGGTTTGACAGGATACCTTTAGGGACAATCAACACGTGGGATTTTTTCGAAAAAGCCTTCATCTAGAGGTATTGCCCACCGTCCAAAACCGCAAAACAAATTGAAAATATTCATAAATTCAAGCAAGAAGGTGATGAGACACTGTATCAAGCTTGGGAAAGGTACAATGACCTTCTCTACAAATGTCCAACACATGATCTTAATAACCAACAGAAAGTGAATATCTTCTATAAGGGGCTAGACACTACTACTTGCTAGTTGCTTGATTCCTAGGGGCCGATCCTTGGCATGACACCAACCCGAGCTTTGGAGTCAATTCAAACACTAGTGGATCACTCACAGAAATGACACGACGGGTCTAGGAGGACAAGCAGTGGTAGCTCGGATGGAATTGTTGTTATCACTAACAAGCTGGATAGTCTTGGAAGAGACATGAATAAGTTTTAAGAAAATGTGCATGCTATCCAGGTTGGTTTCGAAATTTATGAAGGAGCTCATCTAGAAAAGGAATACCCACTCAAAAAAGAAGTTAAGAGAGTTAAGGAAGTCGAGTATGGTGAGTTTAGAAGGTCTTTTCCAAATAATGGTGGAAGTGAAGCTAGGTATCGCATAGGTCCACCGGGGTATTACACGCGCACTAAGAACCAACCATCATTCGGGGAAATAAAAACGAGCTTGGAGGAAACCATTAATAAGTATTTGGAGGAGTAAGCTAGAAAACAAGCTGAACATCATGAATGGTTGAAAAAGTTTCAGGAAAATACTAAAAGGAATGTAAAAACCATTATGATACTATCGGAACCTTTGATGACAAGATAGGAACTTTGACCAAGGAAGTGCAAACGCGTATAACTGGGGTAGAAGTTAGTCATTGCAAGGCGATTTTTACAAATGAATGATTACCTCTTTTTACACATTTTAGGTACTATTCCGAGGAACTTGATTATTTGTCTTCTAAGTCATATGATTCCGATGAACAAACACAGGAGGCAGGAGAATAGGAAGAAACATAAGAGGAAGAAGTGGTCAGGGAAATACAAGAAGTGGAAGAAGCTAATGAAACAATGGTAGTAACAACTTCACATAACTTACCAATCATAACCCATTATGTTGCACCATACGAACCACTGATACCATTCCCTAGTCGTCCCGCACATCATACTGAGGAGGCACTTGTGAGTAGGACAATTGAAAGTTTAAGGGAAATTAGGGTGAACTTACCTCTAATCAAGGAGATAAGAAAGACTGACGACTATGCCAGACATATGAAGAATTTAGTTGTCACCAAAACGAAAACCTTAGAAGAAGGAGATGTTAAGCCAAATGTCAGATGTTCAGCATTTCTACAAAATTAGTTGTCACCTATGGAAAAAGATCTAGGGAATTTTATTCTTCCTTGTTCTATTGGTAATTTAACTGTTAGAAACACCCTAGTTGATTTAGGAGCCAGTGTAAGCATCATGCCTCTTTCTATGTTTAAATGGTTAGGTCTATGGAAACTAAAACCAGTAAGTATGACTGTGGAAATGGCTGATAGAACCAAGAGCATACCAAAGGGGATAGTGGAAAATTTGCTTGTTAAAAATGATAAGTTTATATTTCCAATTGATTTTGTTATATTAGATATGGTCGAAGATGTTAGAATGACCATTATTCTAGGAAGACCACTTCTGGCCACTGCTAATGCTAAAATTGATATTTTTAGAAAGTTAATATCATTAGAATTAGGTAATGAAAAGGTAGTATTCAAAATTGAATACAATTTCAATGAAACTCTTACACCTATTGAATCGGTATGTACTCTTAGGTATATAGAGAGCACTATGGAAGAAGATTAGCTAAAGATCGATAATGATTTATTCTTGTATAATTCCACGTCTTGTATAAAAACCAACGAGTTTTACTACTTGTTGTCTATTGACGCTGATATTTTCACCTATGAAGTGTTTGTGCAGGAATCACAGGAGGAAATAGATTATAGATGTAGTATGCTAGACAAAGCAGAACCATAGGACATTGAAGCAATGGAAGAGCCTAACATAAATAGAAGGCGTGACATAGATCCCTTATCAATGGTGAAACCAAAAGTGCATTGGTGTGAGGGAATTTTACAACAAAAAGGAGATGGACACTGATGTGTCGTTGTGCATAGGTATTATTTATTATCAAGTTTTACATTTATATTTTGCCGACATTACCTAAAAACAACACTAACGGGCAGTGTACCCAATCAGTTGTAGCTTCGTTGGTAAGTAGGGTGTGGATCATTTAGAGCGAGAGCGTTAATTCCGAAGTCTACCAGTATTTTATTTATATATGTTAGTTTTAATCTGTTAATACAAATAATGTCTAAAAACGTTATTTATATTTTTCAACCTCTCTACGTTTTGAAGATGAAAAAAACGTAAAAATGTTTACGATAAAAATAAATGTTGACATGTTATTAATCGTAAAATCCATTTCTACGTAAATCACTTAAGGTATGCACAAACAAATCATTACACATGATTAGTGATCAAGAAAATGTTTTTCTTAACCATTACATTTCTACAAAAGTATTTTTACAAATATAAAAATAAAGAAATGTTTTATTTAATTATAAAAATTCAAATCCGGTTTTCCCCCCAAAATGAAAGCTTCTACACCAGATTTAACCTTCCTCACTACAAAACAAAAAAGGGAGAGTCAGTCTAGTGGCAGCCCCCTGATAGGCTGGGCGGCCCCTAGATATATCTGGGACCGCTAGGACCGTCACCAGGAGACGTTGGGATATCCTGTCTATAAATACTGCACTATTCTCAGAAGAAAAACACACCTCTTTGCACAAAATTTCCAGTTATCTTTCTCTCTCTAAAAACCTTCTTTCTCTCACTAAATCTCTTGATCACTAACATTATTTAATCTTGTTTCAAGTGATCCAATTTTATCTTCTTCCTCTTTCTATCAAGTGCATGAGAAGAACACTCGTATTCGCCAAGAAACGAAGTGTTATAGATTAGTGACTTCTCCTCTATTATTCTAAGATCTAAACCTCTATTGTTATTATCTTGTGTGATTGTGTAAGATCGAATAATGTATAAATCCGATAGTGTAGATCTTGTGATTGGTTAGTGTTGGTGAAGTTGTAGATTGGTTCTAGCTAAGATTAGGACCCTACATTTAGCTTAGTGTCAGAAAATAACGTAAGCGACGTGTAAAGGGTTTTCTCCGCCTAAAGGAAGCTTGTTGACGTTGTGAAATCTTGAGTCAGATACTCGGGGAGTGGAGTAAGGCGAAGAAGAGCTTCGTAGCACTATAAATCTTGGTGTTGTGGTTTGATTGTTAAATCTCTTACCTTTTATCTTTCACCTATTCCTTATATTCATTGTTTGTAATTGTGTTGCAAGTAGCTAGATACATTGGTTGTTCATATTGTGATGTGATCTTGCATATATTCGAATCTAGTGTTTTTATAAGTAAAGTTTTTAAAACACCAATTAACCGGTAAACTATTCACCCCCCCTTCTAGTTTCCATAATTGGTATCAGAAGCCGAGGTCACTCAAGATTCCCACAAATATCTAGAAGGGCAATTGTAACACCCCTAAAATGGCTCGCAGCGGAATAAGGGTTCGGGGCATGTCATATCTTAGATCAATAACACAAGATATATATAGAACGACCATTAAAAGTCGTTTAAAACTGATACATTGGATTTAACAAACATTTGTTACAAAAAGCCCGAAGCTTAACTTCTTCATTGTCCATATTACAAAGATACTAGTTCATAATACATGATTCCCAAAATATAATGCAACCATATCTTTAAGCATGTCATCCCAAAATACAAAATCACCAATGTATCGCTTGCACCTTGTGCTTACTGACCTCCTGAAAAACATTGCTTTAAAACGTCAACAATAATGTTGGTGAATTCATAGGTTTGATAAATCGTATAAAGTTGGACCACAAGATTTCCCAAGTGTATGATAATGCAACAGATGCAGAAATCATATAAATGTAATTACGTTGCTCTAAGCTCATGACACTGAAGCTCGACATAAATATATGGCAATATATAATTGCCCACATTGCCCGTATTGATGTTCTAACCCGCAACATCCCTAATCCGACATGGTATACGTTCGTTTGCCTAGTGATAGCTAATCACCCGAACGGGGTTGTCAAACCCAATAGATCTATTCATAACACTCGCGCTCACAGTCCAGTAATTGACAGTTCATGATAATGGGCTCAGATTGGGTTATCGCTACTTAGGCAACACGTAATCATAATATAAAAGTATCCACTTGTGTCCAGTTATAAAACAATGCATGTTTTCCACCCCAAAACTTATAAAACAAAACCATGTAAAATGTGGGGCTATGAACTCACCTTGAGTTACTGATAATCCAAATATCACAGATAGCGCGTCACGTAAATGATCGAATGCAACCTAAATTAACATAGGTCGTATAAGCACTAATCGCTTTGATTAACTAACATCATATACAAGTCTATGTTAGTTACATCATACTATCGTTCGGGCTATCATAATTTAAGAGGTCATGTAGTGACGTATGAGGAGCTAGGACACTTTAAATCGTAAATCCAACAACTCGTCGATACGCCACCCCGAAGAGGCCTCATTATGAAACTCCCTAGTAATATAGTACTTTGATAACCACATATAATTCTATATAGCTTCATCACCGTCTATTTGTAATTTAGAAATCGTTGTTATAAAGTGAAAACGTTTATAATTATCGTTTTAGTAAAACTAGCATAACTTTCCCGTTTTAAACCCGTTTCTCGCGTTTCTTACGTCCACGTCTTCGTATTGGGATGATATATAAAAATATTACATTTTTATATTTTATAACCTTCTGATGAATAGTACTTTTACTGTTCATGACGTTTTATAAATTTACTTTTTATAAATTTAATTGTCGTAAGTTATCGTAAAAAACCCGTAAACGTCGTATTTTATTCGTTTTTTATAGCTCCGTTTTAGTTGATTCTTTCTGAGAATGTTCTGTAATTAAAGTTCTACTTATTTATGAGGTTTAAAAAAATAATTATTTCTGTCATGAACAGTAACTTTTATAAAAATAGTTTTATAAAAGTATTAATTGTCGTAAACTCGCGAAATTCATAACTCGTTCGTTATTAATTGAAAAATTATGATTCTTATCATTTTGGAATCCTAAAAATATGTATAGTTGTTAAAAATTACCACAACTTGAAGTTTGTATAATTTTTAAAACTAATTTTTAATTTAAAATTTCTTTTACGGACTCCGTTTTTAACGTATAAACTTGTTTTTATCGTATCTTTTTCGTTATTAAATCGTTTTTTCAGGTTCTTTCTATATCGAGATCATCATGTGACGTATTATTTTTATATAATGTCAAATCCACTGTTTGAATTCGAAAATATAAACAGCCCCTTAAGAATCCATACTTATACTTTTATTTAAAGCTTATTTTATGTACTTTCACTTTTGTAACTTACCACAAGTCTCATATATCATATGTATTATAAGTGATACATATAATATTGTCCATAAGTTCATTCTTTGTCCAAATGTCCAAGGTGACAAGATTAACAAAACCATAATAACACTTAAAAAACCATAAACTTCTATTAAGTAACCCTAATTTACTAGTTTGTCCATAATCATTTTTATACATAAACCAAGTGTGTACAAGTCTTACAACCATTTTGTAAACTCAATATACCATCCATATAACATGTGTACAAGTTCATAAATCATGTTTACAAGAGAAATTCACTTTTGCAAGTTAAAATATCATAAATGGTGATTTCACTATTATAGCACCATAATATACACATAAATCATAAAAATGATAGAGTATAAAGGTTTATAGAAGAACTTATGTGAATGATTTGTAATGCTCAATACAATCTAAAACCCTTGTTTAGGGACCATAAAATCAAAGCTTGCAATATGAAAACCCTAGATTAGGTATGAAAACCCTAATCCTTTCCTTTTTTCTTGGACAATATGCTTTGGCAAATGGTTAACCAAATGATTGGAAACATCTTAGAATATCTTAGGAATGATGTGTATATGTGTGTATAGGTTGTATAAAATTTTGTATGGATTTGATTAAAGGGGTGTTTCAAGCCGTGGGCTTAAGGGAGCAACAAGGAAGAGTTTTTGATTTCTTTCCTATATGTTTTGTGTTGTATAAGTCTTACCACATGAATACTTGTATATAAGAGAGTTAGTTGGTCAAAAAGTTTGCAATAGTTAGTCAAGGACCAAGATTGGAGGGTTTCTAAGGAGAAGTTGGTCTTGGTCAAAGAAACAAAGGTATGGCTAGGTTTAAGGTGTTAGAGATGTACAAGCCAAGTTTTAAAGAAAATTGTGCTCTATGACTCATATTGTTGTTGTTGTGCCGTGGTAGAGAGGGGGGGGGGGGAGGGTTTCTAGAAGAGTTTTGATATTTAACACAATATTATTAAAGTTATCATGTTTACAACTTGTAGTTTTTCATAAAAGATGTTTACTTGCAAGTATTTGTGTATTGTTTTATTTTATAATGTACAAAGTGTAAAGTAATATTAACTTGGGTAAATTTTAATTATAAAATTTAAGTGTTATTGGGTTACCATCGTAGGGTACTTTGTTGAAGCGTAGATTATTTAACGTTGGTTTTAGGGTATGCCTAAAACGCATTTTATCGCGAAACGTTATAAACTTTACGTATCGATAAAAATAAAATGAACGGAGCCATATTATTTCTCAAAATATTATTTTAAATTACTTGGATTGATGTAAACGCTTACAAAAAAATTTTTTGTCTTGATGCCCGTTTACATTGAACGCTAATTTTTAGCCTACGCGATTTAGCTTAACATTTACGATTTAAAACAAACGCGTACAATATAAAAGATGAATAGTAGATTTATCATCGTCGTCAATGACTTGAAAACACAGGGTGTTATAGACTTCCCCCGTTAAACGAGCCTTGTCCTCAAGGCTTACGATTGCATGCTAGCATGACGGACGGTTGCGGTTTGGTAAAGAGGTGTGGGTATTTCTTCTTGAATTGGTCTTCACGTTCCCACGTAAACTCAGGACCTCTCTTGGAGTTCCATCGAACCTTGATTAATGGAATGCGGCTTCGCTTCAACCGTTTAACTTCACGGTCCATGATCTCAACGGGTTCCTCCACAAATTGAAGCTTGTCATCAAAATCCTCGACAAACTGAAGCTTGTCATCAACGTGTAGTCCATCCAATGGAACGGCTAAAGGTTCATCGGCATAGCACTTTTTCAGATTAGACACATGGAACGTATTGTGAACCCTGCTCAGCTCCTCCGGAAGCTCAAGCTTGTAGGCAACGGATCCAATCCTTTCTAACACCTTAAAGGGTCCAACATATCTGGGGTTTAACTTCCCCCGTTTGCCAAAACGTACAACCCCTTTCCAAGGCGAAACTTTAAGCATAACCTTATCCCCAATTTGAAATTCCATCGGCTTACGCTTCAAATCCGCATAACTCTTCTGACGATCACGAGCAGCTTGAATCCTCTGCTTGATCTGGACAATCTTCTCGGTAGTTTCGTGCACTATCTCTGGACCAGTGAGTTGAACCTCTCCAACCTCAGCCCAACAAACAGGTGAACGACACTTTCTACCATACAGTGCTTCAAATGGTGCGGCCTTAATGCTAGCGTGATAGCTATTGTTATAAGAGAATTCAACTAACGGTAAGTGATTAACCCAACCCTTTCCGAAATTGATCACGCAAGCACGTAGCATATCCTCGAGAGTTTGAATTGTCCTCTTGCTCTGTCTGTCAATCTCTGGATGATAAGCCGTACTCATGTCCAAGCTAGTACCTAAAGCCTTCTAGAGTGTCCTCCAGAATCTTGATGCAAACCTAGGGTCACGATCGTAGATGATTGAGACGGGGATTCCATGTATTGTGACCACTTCCTTTAGGTACAATTTTGCTAGTTTTTCTAGGGGATCAGTTTCTCTCATTGGTACAAAGATTGCAGACTTGGTGAGTCGGTCAACGATCACCCAAATGGTATCGTAACCTTACGGCGATTTAGGAAGCTTTGTGACAAAATCCATGGTGATATTATCCCACTTCCATTGAGGTATTTCAGGTTGTACCAACAATCCCGAAGGTCTTTGATGTTCAGCTTTGACCTTAGCATAGGTCAGGCACTTGCTAACATAGGTGGTGATGTTTGCTTTCATATTGGGCCACCAATATAGCTTCTTCAGGTCTTGGTACATCTTGTCAGAACCCGGATGAATAGAGTATTTTGATTTATGGGACTCATGCCTGATCACGGTCCTTAAACCTCCATAACATGGTAACCAACTCCTGCCATTGAAGCAAAGAGTTCCATCCGCACGTGGTTCTAACTTTTCCGTCCTAAACTTCTCCGGATCCTTAGAATTTTCATCCAACATACCTCCAACATCTTCGTTCTTGAGGTTCTCCGGCTTCCGAGCTTCAGTCTGAGCATTCAGAGTTTGTTTAGGAAGATCCAAGCCAATAGTCATGACTAGGGCTCAAACCCTTAATGGTGGTTTTCGTTCCTTCCTACTCAAAGCATCAGCAACGACATTTGCTTTCCCCGGGTGATAACGAATATCGCAATCGTAATCACTAAGCAACTCTAACCATCGGCGTTGTCTCATGTTTAGTTCCTTCTAATCAAGAATGTGTTGTAAGCTCTTATGATCAGTGAACACTGTGCACTTGGTTCCATACAAGTAGTGTCTCCAAATCTTGAGAGCGAACACTACTGCTCCAAGTTCCAAATCATGAGTTGTATAGTTTTTCTCATGGATCTTCAGTTGGCGTGATGCATAAGCAATCACCTTTTCTATTTGCATTATCACAGCGCCCAAACCATTCTTTGAAGCATCGCAGTATACGATAAAATCTTTGCTTCCTTTAGGTAAGGCCAGGATTGGTGCACTGCACAACTTCTGCTTCAACAGTTGAAAATCTGCTTCTTGTTTATTACCCCAAACAAACTTGACCTTCTTTTGAGTAAGCTTGGTCATTGGTTTGACGATCTTGGAAAACCCTTCAATGAATCTCCGGTAATACCCATCAAGACCTAAAAATTGACGAATCTCCATTGGTGATTTAGAAGATGCCCAATCTATAATAGATTCGATCTTGGCAGGATCCACGTGAATGCCCTTACTATCAATCACGTGACCTAGGAACTGTACTTTAGGAATCCAAAATTCACACTTGGAAAACTTGGCATACAACTCCTCTTTCTTAAGAAACTCTAAGATTTGCTTAAGGTGCTCTTTATGTTCTTGCTTGTTCTTTGAATATATCAGAATATCATCAATAAAGACAATCACAAAATTTATCCAGTATGTTTGGTGACCAACCGATTCATAAGGTCCATGAATACGGCAGGTGCGTTCGTCAAACCAAATGGCATAACTTGAAATTCATAATGGCCGTAACGAGTTCTGAAAGCGGTTTTTGGAATGTCTTCTTCTCGAACCCTCAGTTGGTGATAACCTGACCTTAGGTCGATCTTCGAGTAGACACTCGACCCTTGAAGCTGATCAAATAGATCATCAATTCTTGGAAGTGGATAACGGTTCTTCACCGTTAGTTTATTCAATTCCCGGTAATCAATGCACATCCGGAATGATCCGTCTTTCTTCTTGACAAACAAGACCGGAGCTCCCCAGGGTGAGGAACTGGGTCTTATAAAGCCTTTGTCAGATAACTCTTGCAGTTGCTCTGACAACTCTTTCATTTCGGAAGGCGCCAATCGATAAGGTGCCCGTGCTACAGGTGCAGCACCAGGTACCAAATCAATTTGAAACTCCACTTGTCGAGTTGGAGGAAGACCCGGCAAGTCCTCAGGAAATACATCGGGAAAATCTCGGACAATGGGTACATCCTCAAGTCGCTTCTCCTCCGACTTGTCTTCCGCCTTTTTCGTAGTAACATGTGCCAAAAAGATAGGACATCCTTTTAGCAAATATTTCTGAGTTTTGGTGCACGAGATGATGTTCAATCGTGTCTCATTTCCCCGGTTACTCCCGTCACCATGAACGATTAGAGTTTCATTTCCCCAGGGGATGCGAACAATCTTCTCGGCACACACAATGATCGCTTGGTACCTCGCCAACCAATCCATACCAATTATAGCATCGAAGCTACCAAGTTCTACGGGCATTAAATTTATGTTGAATGGTTTGTTCAGGAGATTTAATGTAAAACCCCTAAGAATAGTGTTCAACCCAATTATTCTTCCGTCAGCTAGTTCAACATCATAATAGTGATCAAAGGTAGATGGTGTGGTATCAATTTGGGAACTAAATACAGTGGACACAAAACTCCTATCGGCACCAGTATCAAATAAGATAGAAGCATAGCGGTTGTTGAGAAGGAACGTACCCATCACGACATTGGAATATGGGTTTATCCCCGCATGCCCTACTGCATACACCTTCACTAGAGCATTGGTATTTCTAACCTGATTACCACGGTTGTTGTTGTTGTTCTTCAGCTTCGTACAGTCCGTCTTGAAGTGTCCCCGAACTCCACACTCGAAGCAAGTAGGCCCTTGACCTATCCCATTTCCTCTTTGGTTATTACCCGGATTAACACTTGCAGAACTTCTACAATTATGAGCCAAGTGACCAAATTTGTTGCACTTGTAGCATTTTGGAGCACATGGACCATTATGGTTGTAATTGCACTTGGGACATAGAGGTTTAGATCCTCCATACTCTTTCTTATCACCAGATCCCACAGTGTAGGCTCTGCTAGTATTCTGCCTTTTGTTATGTTGTGGATGGTTCTGGTTGTTCTTGGAAGTGTCATCAAACTTCCGCTTGTTTTCAGCCTGCCTTTCAGCGATAGTGTTGATTTTCTTATCCATTAGTTCGGATGCCATTTTAGTAGCCTCCTGCATGGTTTTCGGTTTCGATGCCACAACACTTCCCTGAATCATGTCGGGCAACCCACCGACATACCTTTCAACCTTGTCCGATTCTTCATGAAACATTCTAACACACAGTAGTGCTAGTTCTTGGAATCATTGATTCTACCCTGTCACATCGGTACCTTTCACTTTCAAATTCCATAACTCAACCTCGAGCTTCTTCATCTTATTCCTTGGACAGTACTTGTCAGTCATTTTCTTTCTCAGATCTGTCTAAGTCATTGCATACGCAACATCTTGACCAACAATCCTAACATGGGAGTTCCACCACGTCAAGGCACCTGCGAGAAGAGTACAAGTGGAAAACTTGATCTGATTATCTACAAAGCAGTTGCTTATGCGAAACACAGTCTCCATCCTTTCAAACCATTAAGTTAATTCAACGACTCCCTCAGTGCCTTTAAAATACAGAGGTTGGCACTTTATGAAGTCTTGATAGGTGCACTCTCGAGCAACGTGTTCAGTCCTCCTGACACCCATTCCCGAGGTATGGCTGTCATCTCTTGGGCATTGGTGACAGATGTAGTGGTATGAGTGTCTGTGACTGGTGTTGGTGTTGCACTTGGGTTTAACCTCGTGGTCCTTCTCTTTGGTGCCATTTTCTTTAAATCACAAGAAAACATAATACCCGTTAGATTTCATAAAATCATAACTATGACATAACATATACACATTAAATAAAAACGAGATCACATCACACAGTGAAATGTACAACTGTTATTGAAATTAACCATGGTATAACCAAATCGACATTCATTTATAATAAATTCGATTTCATAGATAACGTAATCCGTCCATTTCATATATAACTTGGAAAAACATACATGTTCGGTTCAGATACAAAATGATTACTACACTTAGGTTACAAGACAAAAGAAACAACCTAAAGCCATACTAGCCGGGATATACCCGTAACACTTAGTATGCTGTACAAGATAGATAATACCTGAACAAAAGACCTATACTGGGTAGCTAAACAAAACAAAAGATCTATACAGTCTGCTAGCTGGGAATAACCCATAATACTTAACAGGCTGCATAGCATAGCTACAACATAACCAAATCTAGGAACTGCTACCAGCCTCCCCTGGTGCATCAGGCTGTGCCGGACCTTTTGCGGGTCCATGCTGCCTCTGAAACTCGACCATCTGAGTCTGTAGTCCTTTCAGCAACTTTAATGCCTTAGTCAACTGGACCTGCCTCTGGTGGTCTGCCTGTAGCATCTCTGAAGTCACAACCTGACTCCTACGGTCAGCTGCCTGCAACTGTGAAATCACTGCCTGCTGACCCATCACTACAGAACGTAATGCCATAATCTCTGAACGTGTCA
Organism: Tanacetum coccineum; assembly: GCA_026074375.1. NCBI lineage: Eukaryota > Viridiplantae > Streptophyta > Magnoliopsida > Asterales > Asteraceae > Tanacetum > Tanacetum coccineum. The sequence continues at coordinate 15,225 of BQNB010009801.1, forward strand.
TATAGCTAACCTCTATGGAGCGTCCCCATGCCTCTCGGGAAACCAGAGCCTCCTGATCTAGTAGTCGTGCAGTCTCATAGTGGTACTGACTATCATCAAACAATGTCTCAACACTCTGATATATCTGGGTCTGCCTGTCCTGAGTATCCCCTATCACAGCATAGATATCCTGCGTGTCCTGCTCCTGGACTGCAGTAAGCTCAGTCACCCTAGCATTGACCCCTTCAAGGGTCATCGGTGCTACCTCCTCAATAGCCTCTCTCGGGTCTACCCAAACATCTCTAATCCCATAGCCGACCTCCTCGGCTCTCTGTCGTCTGATCTCGGTATCCATAGTACCGACAAACCCATAGTCTGCCCTACGACCTCCAATCGGTCTAGTGGCAGCTGCAGCTGAACTCTCTCTAATCTCGTACCTAGGACCAAGGTCAATACCCAACCTCTTCCGAGGTGGTAGTGTAATCTCGGGCCTGTCTGTCCTACAGTCAAAAGATAGTAACTGCAAAGGTGGGGATGAAGTAGGTAGTGGTAATGGATGAGAAGTGGATGATATCTCGGCTCTCAGCCGAATCATAGCAGCCCGATAGACCAACGGACAAATAGGGCTAGCAGGTGGTGATGCAGGTAATACAGATGCTGGTGGTGATGCTGGAAGTGGGGGAAATGGTATCTGTGGTAATGGAGATGATAGTGGAGTAAGTGGTGATGGTGGTGGAGTGGTTAAGGAAAGAAGTCTCTCGACCTCTTCCCGAGGAGGAAGTGATATGGATGGCTCATCCCGGATAGATATCCTGGCAGTCATACGGTGTACATGTGAGTCAGAGTCGGCCGGAGCTGGGTGCTCCTCCTCCTCCTCCTCGTCCTTGTCCTCGTCCTCATCATTGGCATCATCTCTGGAAGGCTCCTCCTCCTTATCATCATCATCATCATCATCTCTATCGGCAGGGTAATCAGCTGGATCCTTCTTGGGATCCTCATCGTCCTCCTCCGGCTCTTCCTCCAGATCAGACTCAGGAACATATCCTGGTGAATTTGTAGTGGGTGAGGCAGCAGCAGGTAGTGGCTGCTCCTCGGTTGGGAGTATCTCATCCTCCTGTGGCATGTACTCAGCGTACATCGGCTCAGGAACAAAGTCCAGTGGGGGAGGTGACTGCGGCTCCTCGAGGCCAGGTATGTAGTTAGGCGATGGTGGAACCTGATAAGCAGCCATTATGTAAGCATATAGGTCCTTTGGCATAATGGGTGGTCCATTGAATCTTGTCGAACCAATGTCTGACCCATCCTCAAATGGACTGGACATTGCCGTGTAGGTGACCGTGGAATCTTCCGAATCTGACATAACCGTATCTGAAAATCCAAAATAACTTATATTAGTATTTAATATAAGACTCTTATAGTAATATACATTTATATCATAACATGTATATCAATCATGAATATCAATCATGCATGCATCTAGCCTAACCGACTAATGCACAATTAGTGTATGTATGTCCCGTGAAAACCCCTTTGTATGAATGCAATGTTTGAAAAATAAGCAATGTTTGAAAATGTTATAGTCCAGCAAAAACATTTGACCTGGTTCTCTATAACCTTGGCTCTTGATACCAATCAGTAACACGCCCCAAAATGGCTCGGCAACGGAATAAGGGTCCGGGCATGTCACATTCTTAGATCATAACACAAAGAATATATAGAAGGGGGGTGCTTCACCATTAAATCTTTAAAACTGATACATTGGATTTAACAAACATTTGTTACAAAAAGCCCGAAGCTTAACTTCTTCATTGTCCATATTACAAAGATACTAGTTCATAATACATGATTCCCAAAATATAATGCAACCATATCTTTAAGCATGTCATCCCAAAATACAAAATCACCAATGTATCGCTTGCACCTTGTGCTTACTGACCTCCTGAAAAACATTGCTTTAAAACGTCAACAATAATGTTGGTGAATTCATAGGTTTGATAAATCGTATAAAGTTGGACCACAAGATTTCCCAAGTGTATGATAATGCAACAGATGCAGAAATCATATAAATGTAATTACGTTGCTCTAAGCTCATGACACTGAAGCTCGACATAAATATATGGCAATATATAATTGCCCACATTGCCCGTATTGATGTTCTAACCCGCAACATCCCTAATCCGACATGGTATACGTTCGTTTGCCTAGTGATAGCTAATCACCCGAACGGGGTTGTCAAACCCAATAGATCTATTCATAACACTCGCGCTCACAGTCCAGTAATTGACAGTTCATGATAATGGGCTCAGATTGGGTTATCGCTACTTAGGCAACACGTAATCATAATATAAAAGTATCCACTTGTGTCCAGTTATAAAACAATGCATGTTTTCCACCCCAAAACTTATAAAACAAAACCATGTAAAATGTGGGGCTATGAACTCACCTTGAGTTACTGATAATCCAAATATCACAGATAACGCGTCACGTAAATGATCGAATGCAACCTAAATGAACATAGGTCGTATAAGCACTAATCGCTTTGATTAACTAACATCATATACAAGTCTATGTTAGTTACATCATACTATCGTTCGGGCTATCATAATTTAAGAGGTCATGTAGTGACGTATGAGGAGCTAGGACACTTTAAATCGTAAATCCAACAACTCGTCGATACGCCACCCCGAAGAGGCCTCATTATGAAACTCCCTAGTAATATAGTACTTTGATAACCACATATAATTCTATATAGCTTCATCACCGTCTAATCGTTTTTGTGAAATCATATTTATAAAGTAAAAACATTTATAAATATACCTTTGGTAAAAATGACGTAACTTCCGCGTTTCAAGTCCGTTTCTTGCGTTTCTTATGTCCATGTTTTCGTATTAAGTCGAGTTATCAATATTTGACATTTTCATATTTTTAGTCCCCTGATGAACAGTACTTTTTACTGTTCACACCAGTTATAAAGTTATTTTTATAGTTTTAGTTATCGTAAAACCCGTAAACGTCGTATTTTATTCGTTATAGCTCCGTTTTTAGCGATTCTTTCGAGCACGTTCTCGTAGTTGAAAGTTCTATTGATTTATGAGGTTTACAAAAATAAAAGTTTCTGTCATGAATAGTAACTTTTATAAAAATAGTTTTATAAAAGTATTTTTATACATTTTAAGTATATAAACTTGCGTAATTCATAACTTCTTCGTTTTTAATCGAAAAATTACGTTTCTTATTGTTTTGGAATCCTAAAATTATGTATAATCTGTTAAAAATACCAAACTTTCTGTTTTGTATAATTTTTATAAAAGTTATTTTATAAATCCGTTTAATTAACGTATAACTCGTAATTAGCGTATCTTTTTCGTTATTAATCCGTTTTTCGAGTTTCTTACCTTTTTGGAATCATCATGAGTCGTATTATTTTTCTAAAATGTCAAACCCACTGTTGGAAATTCGGATTCCAAACAGCCCCTTAATATCAAAGTGTATACTTTTATAATAAACTTGTTTTATGTACTTTTCACTTTAGTAGTTTACCATAAATCCTTTATAACTATATTTGACATATGTGATACTTATATTAATGTCCAAGAGTTCATCCATTGTCCTCATAATCCCATGGTAATAATATTCACAAGATTACAAAGTTGTTTATCAACTTTTACTTGTAGCTTTTTAAGAAAACCATTAGAAACCCTAATCTTGCATTAACACTTCTCGAGCTTAACCAAGATTATAAAACACATATGTATCCATTTATAACCTCAATATATCATCCATGTAACATATGTACATATTCATAAAATCATGTTTACAAGAAAAATCCATTTTTTTACAAGTTAAGCATATCCTAAGTGATGATTTTGCTACATAGCACATTATATACATTTAACTCATAACATGAAAGTATAAAGGTTTATAGATGACCTTAGGATGAATGATGGTGATGAGAAATAAGTGCTAAACCCTTGCTTAGACTTAAAACCAAAGCTTGCACACTTGAAACCCTAGTTTTCTAAATAGAAACCCTAATCCTCCTTTCTTGCTTCTATACTTGTAAATGGTTAACCAAGGCTTGCAAACACCTTAGTATATCTTAGGAATGATGTGTGATGGTATGTATGGTCTTGTAAAATCAAGGCATAGATTATGTATAAGGGGTGTTTGTTGTCGTGGGTGAGTAAGGAGAGAAAGAGAGAAGTGAGTTTGTTTTTGGTAAATGGAAAGACTTATGTGTTTTCATCTCAAGTATTGCTAGTATATATGATATAAGTTAGTCAAAAAGGTGCAATAGTGATCAAGAAACAAGATGAGTAATTTAGGGATGACCTTATGGTCTAGGTATGGTCTTCTTATGACATTGTCTTTTGATTTAATTAGAAAGTATTGTACAAATACAAGTTGCAAGTTTTTCTTGATATTTCTTGGATATATATCACCAAATCCGGCCAAACATTGATATATATGATATATTTTTATGATTTTTGAGTATTGGGTATAAATGTGGGTATTTGTTGATGCGTAGAAAAGTTTTGGTGGTTCCGGGTATGCCTAAACGTATTTTATCGTAAAACATAACAAATTTACATAAACAATAAAAATAAAATGAACAAAATTAATAATTATCTTCAAAATAATTACTTAACACTTGCTTGATGTAAACATTTAATTGTTTGATACCCGTTTACATTAAACGATAATTTTTAGCTTACGCGATTTAACTTAACGTTTACGATTTAAAGCAAACGCGTACAATACAAAAGATACATTGTGGATTTATTGACGGCGTCAATTACCCTAAAACATGGGGTGTTATAGTCTCCCCCCGTTAACTAAGCCTTGTCCTCAAGTCTTAAGACACGGCACTTGTCGATGTGACTTTGGAGTGGAAGGCTTAGTTATATTATTTATACGAATACATGATGTATGGTTCCTAAGCCTCAAGAACATCGGACCAAATATATATAATAATCTACAAAACTTTACATCAATCTACTTTTCTTTTTTCTTTTCTTGACTCTATGAATAACAACATAAATTCTTAAAGCATATGACGGCCTACGTAATTTTTCATCTTTTTTGTACTACTTTTGCTTCCATTGCTTATAACTTATAATACTTCATGGGGTTTTAGATACACACCTACACTTGGCAAATTTACATACTGATAATTACAAATCTAAATAATGACCTGAATTTGAGGTGGTTAACACAACATGGAGCTTATTGAGCTCTATTAGGGGTAATAAGTTACTTCTTCCCTAATTATTCATAAGATAAATACTACCATGAATCCCAATCGTCCTAAAACTGTATTTACAAGGATAAGGACTTAGCAGCCGTGTACTCAAATAATTAACTTGGGTTAAAACAATAATGTACTAAAAGCGAGTACACACAAGGTAGGCTAAGCCGGTTTGGGTGTAACGATTGGTTTAAGGCGATAAACATGGCTCTTCATTAATAATATGAAAATCCTCACCAGAAATTATGAGAAACATGAAAAAGGATTAGGCCTAGGACGGTTTTACTAGCGCGAATCCTGCACTAAAAATAAAGTGCAATGGCTTGGGTTTGTCGGGTAGTCTTTTTGATCGTTGTGAGCATAGTAAACATTACAGGTTTAAATCATAGGTTAATCTAGTGCCTCTTTTATCCCTCCACCAGCAAAATCCTTATACTGCACTATGCGGTTCTCGGGATGCATCACAAAATAAGTTTTAAGAGAATTTAATTACTATCAGTACTCTCATTTTATTAATATCATACCAATGTTCCAGAAAAGGCGACGACAAATACCATAGTTCACATCCGTAACGGACTAAATAGACTATATCATGACTGCCAATTCGAATCCTTAACTCGAACAAGCTAATAGGCATAATACTATCTTGGGTATTCAAAAATAGATACATAAATTCCTATAGATCTAAAGGGAACTCACATTTTTAGGGTGGAATTTCTTGATGGTTTTTTTTTGCTAGCTCATATTAAATTCCATATCCATGAGACGCTATCAATCTTGGTGTTGTTGGTAACGTGTCATTAAAAAAAAAATTTTAATCTTTGGTATTAAAATTACTTATTACGGCTATGTTTTGATATTTGTCCCATCATTTTAAGGACAAGGAAATGGTAAATTAAAGGAATATCTTCTATGCTTATTTTCCCCCTACATTAAGTTGAACATTGTCCCTACTGTTCTATAGAATTAGTACCCCATAAAAATGAAGTAAAGGGGAAAAGGAAAAGAAAAGAAGTAAAAGAAACTACTACTCCCCTGGTTTGCTCAATAATGGAGAAGAAACATGCGATAACTGGTTAAATTGTCCTTCAAGAATCGTCTAATGAAACTTCCTAAGAATTTCCAAGCTTCTTCTCATCAAATATAACTTGTAATCAAAGACAACTACACCAAGCATAAAATTGGCGGGATAAATATATATACAACGAGAATTTAGGGTTTTAACTCTATGAAAGCAGTAAAGATAGGATGAGAGTAATGATGTAATCATAGGTTTATGCAGGTTTATAAAGAATTACAAATTAAATGTTTGTTCAAACTATTTTGAAAATACTTTGAAAATTTATCAATTTTACCTATACACAGGGCTTACACGCACGTTAGGAAGAATTCCGAACGCCGTCTCTAGGCTCTGAGAGAAATTTTTATTTTCTTTTCTTTGAGAAACTTCCTGCACTCGATTATATAAAGTATATATCCATGTATTAAATTGCTGCATGTAAACCTTGTGAATTTAGTGAAATACATCATAGTGACTACGAAACTGACGCGAATTAATCTAAACAGTTTGTTTTAAATGTTTGAATTGGTTCTTAAAAACCGAATATTTCCCCTACACTTATTTTGTTGCAAAATACCTTTGATTGCAAATAAGACGAAGTTACAAACAAACAAAGCATGATTACAAAATTTATTCAAACATAAAAGAATAAACGAGAAGAATTAAAACATACGACACTCCTATTATGCAGGAAAGTAAATATTGGGTTGTCTCCCAAAAAGCGCTTTTCTTTATTTTATGAGTCTTGTAGCTAGACTCGAAGTCACGCGCTCTTACGTGACTTCTCCTTCATCATCTATTTCACCTTCTATTTTAACAAGAGCGGGATGCTTACTTTTGAAATTTTTGCTCCTCCATTGGTCGAACTTCATCTCCCTTTCTAGGTGAAGTTTTATCCTTTCTTCCCATTCCAGGACTATCCTATTTACAGTCATAGTGGGGGCTATAGGCTCTATATCGTTCTTAATTCCTTTTTCAACGTTACAGAGGGATTTAGGTCTCCTATGAAAACTTATCTTACTTTTTCCAGACCTTAGAGTTATGGTGCCCTTATCAAACTTAATTACGACCTTTGCCATTTTCAGGAATGGTGTTCCTAAGATAAAGGGCCTCCTTTCATCTTCTTTTATGTCCAAAATCACAAAGTCCACAGGGTACACATGCTCAGCAACCTCAACTAATACGTCCTCCGCTATTCCTAAAGGTAGATATACGAGTGGCTAGCTAGGGACAGTCTAATGTCCGTCTTAGCAGGCCTTTTGTCGGTTAGTTTCATGTAGGTGGAGAGGGGCATGACGTTTACGTCGGATCCTTGGTCTACTAGGGCGTTCATGCATTTTGGGCCTCCTATGTTACAGGGTATTTCAAAGTTTCCTTCAATGTCCTCCTTCCTTGTTATCTTTTTTCTAAGGATTGCTTCATAAACTGGCCCCCTAGGTAACAGATTATAGGTCTTTCCTTTCATTTTTCCAACTCGAACTCCTGATATGGAGTCATTGAACCTATGATTATCAACAAGTCTCTTGATTAGTTTCTCATTGATCCTATGTTTCAAGTAATACCCTACGGGCTGAGAGCTGGGTGCCTCCGCTGTTTATTCTCCTTCAGCTCTTTTAATTGGTTTGTTTTTGGTTCCATTTCAGCTTCATTCTCCTTCTCGGCTTCCTTTACTGGCATCTCTGTATCTATCCTGTTAATACCGTCGTCGGCTGCTATATCATCTGTGTCATTCCTTTCTTCCTCTCCTCTGGCGAGAGAGATAGAATTTACATTTTTGATGATGGAGGATTTAGTCTCTTCTCTGATTAACACTTTCGCAGCAGCTCTGCTGGTCGTGAGTTCCTTAAGAAGCTCGAATATTTCAGCCATCCTATTCCTTCGTGGATCTCTCGCGCTGTTTTTTGAAAATGATTTATCTAAATCTTCCATTCCCTCTTTCGGTGGTGTTCTGTTTGTTAGTACCGTTTACTCGATCCTCGAATTGGTTCCCACACGGGGTTTCTTGAGGGTTTGGACTGGTATGTTCACGAAAATTGAATGTGTTTTGCTTTGGTGGCTCATTTTGGTTTCTGGGATTGGAAAAGGTACTTGAATAGACCTGCAGGCATCGGCATAAGCTTGGAGGGATGTATGTTGAGCTTGGCATCGTCACGACCTTTTAGCAAGAAATTAATCTGATCTCCGGAGCTCAAGAAGTCTTCGGGCAGGTGTTTTGACGTTTTTTGAGGTGTAGAAATAGCCTTACCGCGTGACGATTTCTTTGAGTCATTCAGCCTACTTCGCATGTCGTTATAGGCGAGGTTCTCAATGATTTTGCAAGATCGTCGGTCATTCTTCTTCTACCGTGGTTTGCCGCCTGGATGGGGCGGTCAATTTAGCATATTTAAGAAGAAATAAGACACTTGATCATAAAAAAATATGATTTGTGAGTGCCCAACAGATCGATTGCACATAATGTGGGTATTTTTGGAGTTAAAGTCCTTGAAAAGAGTCCATGCTTATAAAAGATGATTCTCCTTTAGTTGTTAGAATACTAAGGATATCATTGGTGGACGTTTTTTAGAGTCCTACACGATGGAAAGAATTGAGCAGGAAAAGAGTAGTAAGATCTACCTATGTGGTGACTGGATCTGCCTGGATGCACGCTCATAGCACAGTTTCTACGCTTAATCGACGAAGGATAAAAATTAGAATTATACGCAGGCGAGTTACTTTCCTATTTGCCACCGTGATGAAAGGTCAAGTGAGGTCAACGAGTTTTATAGAACTTCCTTATGGTGTTGGTTGGGATCCTCGGATCTGCAAGTACGTGGAATGTGCATACGTTTTGCACCACGGATGGTGTCAGATCGAAGATGGTTAACATCATTGTTCCCTAACGGGGAGCTCAATTGGTATTCACTATAGCCCCGTGGAAGTTTAGAGTATCTCCAACAGTACAGATTAGGATTTTCATCTCCCATAGAGAGTTGACGAAAATGATCTTTACGAACAACAAATAACACGAAGAAAAGATAGACTACAAGAAAGCTAATATACATAATTAAAACTCTCACTTGATAGGGATCAAGCGAGTAGAACTAAGTTAAACAATGATCGAAACCTAACTATTCCCCACGCAGCGGCGCCAAAAACTTTATGTGAGGGTCGTAGGACTTCAGCAATAAGTTTTACAACTCCTTAGGCAGTGTACCTAATAGTTGTAGTATAGTATAGGCAAGAATCAGGGGTTGTTATTGTTCTCTAGGGGAATAGGTTGGGAAGGTTCGAACATGGTCTAACAGAATTCTAAGGGGTTAAGAGAAGATTCTTTTTGTGTTTTTATATTTTATAAAAAATAGGCAAATCAATGGGTTTGAGAGGTTGGTTTGTTTAACTACTAACTAAACTAATTATAATCTAAACTACTGGTGATAACTTTATGATAAATAGATGTATTTACCTAATCATGCACTACTCCTCAGATTTCTTCTCCTAGATCTGTTGCTTTGTCACACTTGTGATGATTGTAAGTATTTCCTAAGTCATGAACGGATTACACGAACCCGTCGTCTATCTAATATTTTGTTAAGGCAACACACAAGTAAGGTAGTATGAAGACTATTAGAAGGCCCCTAAGAGTATATTAGATGCATGTGAAATATCTTAAGTGGGATCAACCATATAAGGGGTAGGGTAGTATGAAGACTATTACCGATGGTATCCTTTCTACGCACTCGCATTTCCCTAGACATCTATGCCAATTTTATATCTTATGGACTTAGTTTTCAAGAGCCTAATGCGCACATTCACAACAAAGATCAGCATTAAAAGGATCTACAACCTAAGTTTCATGCAATCATAATTAAATACAAATGAGGGTTTAGCCTCGCATGTTAAAGACAAAGCAAGAACATAAATCAATCAAACAACATATAGACATATTGAATGATTAATAATAAACAATCTTACTTGATTAAAACATGGATTGAAAGGTAGTTCATATAGGTTTATTGAGGCCTAAAAGCTGACCTAAAAAAGCATGCTAGAGACTGACTAGGGTACGACCCCAAAAAGTTAGAACAAAGTCCACACTTGAAACCCTCTACAATCGTTATTATATTTTATAAGAAACGGACGTGACGGACGTCACTTGAGTCCTGAACGCTTCAGCCACGTTGATAGGATTCTAGTAACCACATATCAAGTCGGGCCACGACCTGACGCCGTCCGCTAGATCACTGGCATTGTCACCATCAAGATCTTGACGTCATCGCTTTATGATTGCGACACCGTCTCTGTATGCATAATTCTTCGTGATTCTTGGTGTAGAGTCGCAATCTTGTCTGTTTTTCTTCAAATGAGCCCAAGTCACGTGTATTTCCTCCAAATGCCATCCAAGTGCTAAAAATACAAAAACAAACAATTAAACACATAATCTGGGCATATTTACATGATTTAGGGGGTTAAATGGCCCCAAAAAAGTATATATAAAATGACACCTCATCAATACTTTAGTAAACAGTTCTGTCAACTATTCACTACTTTTACCAACTTCATACTAGGTACAGGCTTTAATTCAAATAACTATTTATCCCGCCATAAATACGTATTGAGTTTCCCACCTAAACTTCAGAGAAAAAGCTTAAGCTCAGCTTGTTCTTCTTTAAATGGTAACAGGATAGTCAGAGTATTGCCACCTCTGAATCTCCTTAGAACCACAGAGTATTCCTTCTACATACCAGCGGATATCCATCCCAGCTGACGAGTATTTCTTTATGTAATCTTTGACTTCCTTGATGATGTCTTTGACTTGAATATGTCTGAGGTTGCTCACTGAGGCTTTGCACTCAGCGAGTCCTTTACTTCCCGTTGAGTCTTGCACTCAACGAGTCTTAAGTACCGTTGAGTCTTGTACTCAGTGGATCTTCAACACATAGCCTAATTTCTGTTTAAATCTATGCAGGAATCATTGGGCTCTGAATTAGCCTAACAATCTCCCCTTATTTGAATATAAATTATGCTAAGTACAAATTATAGTGAGTGGGCCACAGCTTTTGCTTACATATAATTCAATAGAGGACAAAACAAAAATAACTTCATTAATTCATTACATGTGTTGGCCCATGCCGTCTAAGTTATCTTTTAAAATTTTTCTAGCCTAAATTGCATCATTCCTAGCTTCTATTGTCAGCTCCATTATCTTGAAAATTTCTTCTGCCTGTGGAGTACCCCTCTAAATGGCATTCTGTAGTCTGATCAGCTGAGCAGTAGTAGCCAGATGGAATTTTTCTTCTCCATTACAAAGTCAAAATTACCATTGTAAAAGAAGATCCCTGATACAGGTTCTCTGATGACTAGACCTCTTCTGCCTTTGACCCCTAGAGGAGGAATCAGGTTCATATGAATTCCATCAACCACTATGTCCTTTGTGACAAAGGCTTATTTGAGAATCTCTGAGGTTCTTTTTCCCTTCTTGTCATAAACTGAGATCCCAAATGTAGATAGTTCAGGTGGTGGTGTAACGCCTAGTTTCTTGGACTGAGCTAGGACCCACTAAAATTTTACTCTCAGGTTTTAGAGCAGAATATCATTTGACTAGCTTTTGTTTTTGGAGGCCAGAGCGTGTACTTAAATCCATTCACTGAATCCCAGTGTCTTTAGTCTAAACTTCTCATAAACCATGAGATTCAGTGGGTCATTATTTTTGGTGATCCTTGGTATGTGCTTAATTACACATACCAGTTTCCATTAAAAACGGACTTAAATGACCAAAAATGTACCAAAAATACATTGTATTTGTATGTTTTGCATTTGTATTGTACAGGTAACAGATATCTAAGAAAAGGACAAAAATCAAAGCCAAAAACAACAAAACCGAGCACGAGAATGGAAAGAGCGTGAGAAGTCGAAAAGTCAAGTCAAGAAGTCAAAAGTCAAACCAAAAATCTACCAACCATTATTCAGAAAGTCAAGACGAAAGCCGTATCAAGTAGAAATGTATAAAAATGGGTCGCAACCCGTACCCATCTAAAGGGCCTTCAGCCCATATTAAACATTAAGATGACTTAGATAAGCCTTATAGACTTATAAAAAGGCCAAAACCCTTTTTTAACACACCCGACCCCAATCCTTGCCCAAGGAACCCTTAACTGAACAGCCCACAACATAGTAAACCAAACGGCTGTTTCATCAGAAAGGAACCTTCTATTGCAACACAACATATAACCTGAGAGGGCTTAACTTGCCTAATTAAATCCTTTTTATCTTACACACATTCAAGCCTGTGGGGCGTAAAGAAAACATACAACATGAGGAGCTATTTTTGCCATTTCCCCACCAAAACCCTCACCTACCTGTATCACTAAAACAGTAAAGAAAAAAACAAACAAACCATTTTGGGCGGCCAAATTTCCTAAACATCTGTTCCCTCTTGTTATCGCTGACACGCAAACCCTGCAGTACCCAAGACAAAACCATCACACATAAATTCCCACCCACCCCCTTCTACCCCACCTCAAATGGACAATGCCATGTTGGCAATCCTTTTAAGCAATTCCCTATTCTCCAACGAAAATGAAGAGCAACAAGATCAAGCAAGAACATTGACTTGGCAACAAAAGCACATCAATTGGATGCTAAAATGAACTTTTGGACTCTCCTCCTCTACACAACAAAAAAAACAGCCTCTCACAGCCTCTCAATGTCTCACACAGAAAGCACAAGTGAAGACCTAGAACCTTCATAGCTTTTATATATATATGACTCATTTGTAAGCCTAAAAGGCACTAGTTTTACTTTTAGCTTATCTTAGTTTTATTTTAGCTTAGTGTACTTCATTTTCCTTGTAATGTTTTTAAAAGTTTAATGAAATTTAAAGTTTAGTTTAAAATCTGTTTGCAAGTTTTTTATGTTTCAAAAGCTACTGTAAGCTCTTATTTACACACATATAAGTTGTTTACACCTTAAACAATGAAAACTTTCTAGTTTTGTGTTGTTTAAGAACTAGTTCAAAAATTCCACTCAAAAAGCTATTTAGAAGATAAGCCAAAAAGAGAAGGGCTTATAGGTTGTCTATTAGTTTGTTCTTGAACAAGCTAGAGCTTGTTGACAAAGTTCTTAAAAGCTTATTTTCCCTTGTTTAGAGCAAAGAGCTTTGTAAGTTCCATTTTCTTTCATTTTAAGATTTTACTGTAGCATTGCTTATTACTGCTTATTTTTGCTTATTTATTGCTTATATCTACTTATTTATGTTTGTTTATGATGTTTAGTGCTTATTTTGCATAGGTTGTAGTTTAGAAATCATTTGTGCAAGTTTTATCAAAAATCTGTCTAAATAGCTTAAAAATTAATATAGCTGTTTAGCTTATTATTCTGGCTTATTTGATGGTTTAAATTTGTTCATTAGGTTTTATATAAGCTATAAAACATCTGATCTTTGCAAAGTTTTGGCTTAAATAGCTTTTATCAAGTTAAAAATACCAAAACAGAATTTAAAGGGGTGTTTGGTTTAACTGTGTTTATGGGTCAAAATGGGTCAAAACTTGTTTTGTGCTTTTGAGTTAGCTTTGATTAGATAAAAGTAGTGATAAAATTCAGTTTGTTTAAGATTTTAAGTGTTTAATCTCAAAATCATAGTTTAATAAACTTGTTGTTTGAATCTGAGAACTCATAGTTTGTTTAATCAGCTTATTTGATTAGATGTTTGAAACTTGTGATTTTGTGATGTTTTTGTGCTTGTTTAAGTGTTAAAACAAGTGTTGAACCAAGCCTTTAAGTCTGCTAGTGTAAATTTTGTTTTCATCAAAATCTGTCAAAAAAATTGCTAAGTGTTGGAAGTTTGAAGAAACTGCTTTTTCATTTGCTTTCTGTGGCTTATTCTTAATTTCAAAATGGTTTTTGATTCTTGTTATAAGTTCTTTGAGGTTTAAATTTGATCTGTTTGTTGGTCCTATAGTCATAAGGATCCATTTGTTAGCTTATTTTTAAGCTCAAAAGTAGGGTTTTGTAAGGATTGAAAAATTTTCTAAGTGTTGTGTCTTTGTGAACCAGCTTTTTCATAAGCAAATTTCTTGGATTATATGTGTTTCAAACTCTTTTCTGTTTGCTGTTTTAGATAGCTTATTGTATAAGCTTTTTAGTGGTATAAGCCATTTTGCCATAAGGATCTGTTTAAGTGCTTAAAAATAAGCTCAAAAGTGCCTCTATAGGCTGTTTGGTTAACAGTTTAGCCAAAAGCTTATTTGCTTGTTTGAGCTTATGGCTTATTGGAATTGCTTATTTTAGGTTTAGTCTTGCTTATTAGGTTAGTCTTAATCCATTTTAGCTTATTAATCTTAGGGTAGAGCTTATTTAAGCTTTTTAACACTTGTAGTTTAAAATTTTTAGTTTATAAGCCTATTTAGGACTTCTGTCATTTAAGCTCAGTTTTAGTCCATTAAATTAGCTTATTTTTGTTTAGATTTGCTTATTAGGTGTAGTTAAGTATCTGTCTTAGCTTATTTAGTAGTTGCCTTAGCTTATTTAGTTTTTAAAAGTTTAGTTTTCTTATTTTTAAGCATTCTGTCACTTTGAGTGCTTATTTTTGTGCTTATTTGAGTGTTTTAAAAACTTTGTTTTCACAAAAGTTGCTTAAAATCTGCTTATTTAAAAAGTTATAAAAAATGGCAAATAAAAAACATTTGGAAGTTGGGGGAAGTCCCAAGTGAGCAGGGCTCGAACTCATGACCTCAACCCCACTCGCCAAACGTTTTAACACCACACACACTCACCACTCTGCCCTTGGGTCTTTTCCGTTTGAGTTTGCACACTTTATTCTTTTATAACCTTTTTAGCCTTATAGTTATAAGCCCGTTTTAGCTTTTTCACAATTTATTTAGATAAGTTGTTTCACCCAGCTTATTTTTCTTAGATCCAGCTTTGTTCAAGGGACTTTTGCTAAAAAATTTCAGAATTTTTATAATTATTTTAGTATTTTTAATCATTTAATTTCATTAAAATCGTTTTTAGTTCATAATAAATTATAAAAAAGTCAAAAAACTCTAATTCTTTTCTAGAAAATTTTCTTTTATCATTTAGGACTTAGAAAAATTAGATTTGCTTTCGTATGGTTAAAATTGTAGATTTTGAATTTTTAAAGAACGGGATTGAATCCCGTTCACGTTTTTCGTGTATTTAAAGCTTAAATCGCTTCCGTTTTTGGTTTAGTTTTCTTAGTTCTTGCATTTTAGTCAATTAGGACTTATAAAAGTTTAAAAGATCATTTTAGAATTTAATTTTGATAAATTAGGGTTTTAAGTCACGTTTTAGGACTCCCGTTTGCGTTTCTAGTTTAAATTTGTGTTGTCTTCATTGTTTTTAGTGTAGATTGCATTAATTTTCCCGTAGATTTAGAAAACAAATCAAAATCTTTTTCCATTCAAGCATCAAATGTCAAACTGACTCTCGACTTTCTATTGCATTCCTCGTTGAGGATAATGACCCGGGAATATCATATACTACTCGTTCTTTCTTCGAACCTAATCAAGGGTTACTTGGTTTGGTTTGGGTAATATAAGTAGTAGTATATTTATTAGATTATTATTTATTTATATACCTTAAAGAATTCCCAAATCAATTTTTGGCGCCGTTGCCGGGGAGGATTGTATATGATTGTCGTTGCGTTTGACAATTAGTGCTTTGAAGATCCTTCCGTGAGAAGTTATTTTGTTTATTTTCATATAAAAAAAATACAAAAAGATTTTTCTTTTATTAGTATATATATAAGATAAAAAAAATCAAAAAAATTGTCCTAAAAAATAAAAAAATATATCATCAATATAATGTTCTCAACTTGAACATTATCATAATAAGTTCCCGAACAAAAGATTTAAAACTTGCCTTTTGTGTCACTTGCGATGTACGGTTCACCTTTGAAAGATAAAACAAAGATTATAAGAGGGGTATAAGTGGGTCGTTCCAACAAACTACGACCCTAAAGGAGAAGGTTTTTAACATCTTCACGCTTTTCTACTCCTCCGCTCCTTTGTGCGTTTTTCTTTTAGAGAGCTACCGTGAAGCTTGTTGATTATTAGGTTTAAGTTGTCTTATCTCATTGTCCGTTATTAAAATAAATGGTGAATTAATTTTAGAAATCGAAGATCCCGAACGTACAATTCGAAGAAGGTCTCATGTTGATCCTAATCTTTTGAACAATTTTGAGGAAATTAACATGGCCACTAACGGAAACGGTGATGACGGACAACCTCCCGCGGAAGCCAGTTTACCAGTTCCTGACCTCCGAACAATGGAGGAGTTGTGCCAACCGACTTTGGATGGTCGAGGCGAACCAATTGCCCCGATTGCAATTCAAGCAACGAATTTTGGACTTAAGAATGACATGATTCAATAAGTTTAAAATTCTTGACAATTCCATGGACTTCCGGGTGACGATGCGAACAAGTATCTTGACAAAATTTTGCATGTCACCCAAAGTATCAAAGTGAATGGGGTCACCGATGACGCCCTTCGTCTATATCTCTTTCCTCACTCCTTGACACATCATACCACCGCTTGGTTTGATCGTTTGCCAAGGAATTCTATCACCACATTTGAGCAAATGGCTAAAATGTTTCTCGGAAAATACTTTCCACCCTCTATGGTGACGAAGTTAAGAAATGAAATCACCAATTTCCGTCAACGTCCCGATGAGTCGTTATTCGAAGCAAGGGAACGTTATAAGCTTTCGATTGATCGTTGCCCTAATCACAACATGTTACTCGTCACTCAAATAGATACTTTCTATAACGGGTTAACTTTAAGACATCGTGATACCATCAATGCTGCTGCCGGCGTGACCTTTATGAAAAGGCAACCCGAAGAGTGTTATGATCTAATAAAAATATGACCGCTCACCACAATGATTGGGATACTTCCGCTCAAAGGATTGAGTCATCTAGTTATATCACTTCTTCTTCCGATCCGAAAATTGTAACACTTAAGGCTGAAATGACGGAAATTAACAAAAATTTAATGAAAATGCTTCAAATAAACCTACAAGTAAAACCAGTTACTCCTAGCTGTGAAACTTGTGGTGGTCCACATGCTTATAATGATTGTCCAACCATCGTTGGCCAAACTCAGAACGTATACGCTATGGGAGCCTATAATCAAGGTGGTAATTCTTACCAACCTCAAGGTAACCGTAATCTGCTTAGCTATCATTCGGATAATTATCTCGGACCACCAGGGTTCAATCAGAATCAAAACCGAAGAAATCAAAATCAAAACTAGCAAAATAAGAATCAAGGAAACAATCATAATCAGGGGAATAACCAAGGAAGAAACCAATTCATCCATGGAGCTAGTCATGTTCAAAACCCGCCTCCGGCTTATCAAGCACTGGCTCATCAAGCCCCGGGTTACCAAGCTCCGGTTCATCAAGCCCCGATTCCTCAACCGCAAGTTGTAACAAATGCCGAATTCTCGAACTACATAAAGGCAAATGATGTTATTTTGAAAAACATGCAAACCAACATGACTACATTGGCCAGTTCTACTAATGATCTTAAGAATATGTTGGGTCAATTCAAGAAAATGAATACTGCTTCTACCTCATGATCGGGAACACTCCCTAGTAATACCATTACTAACCCGAGGGAAGATTTGAAAGGTATCACCACCCGAAGTGGTGTTGCTTATAAGGGACCCACGATTCCTATTACTTCTTCTTCTCCTAAAGTAGTGGAACGTAAGACCGAGGTGACAAAGGACACGGTGCCTCCTACTAATAACGGAAGTACCAAAGACGTCCAACCTCTGTTTGTCCAAGTTGAAACTCAAGTACCAAATTCTGAGCCCGTTGTTGCTCCCGTCGTTGAGCCAATTGAAGCTCCTGTTAGTTCTCCAAAGCCTAACCCAAAACCGTCAATTCCATATCCGTCTAGACTTAATGATCAAAAGCTCCGCAAAAAGGCTAATAACCAAACGGAGAAATTCTTCCAAATCTTTTAAGATTTGCATTTCGACATTAGCTTCGCGGATGCTCTCATTCTCATGCCTAAGTTTGCCTCGACAATTAAGAGTTTGTTAAGCAACAAAGAAAAATTGTTTGAATTGGCAAGAACTCCGTTGAATGAGCATTGTTCGGCGGTTCTCCTCAAAAAGTTACCCGAAAAACTTGGAGACCTCGGCAAGTTTCTCATCCCGTGCGATTTTCCCTGAATGGATGTATGCTTAGCCTTGGCCGATCTTGGCGCTAGCATTAACCTCATGCCACTTTCCGTGTGGAAAAAGCTTTCCCTTCCCGAACTTACTCCTACTTGTATAACTCTCGAACTTGCAGACCGGTTAATTTCTCGACCGATCGGTGTCGCCAAAGATGTCTTCATAAAAGTGGGAAAGTTTCATTTTTCGGCCGACTTTGTAGTCGTTGACTTTGATGCCGATCCCCGAGTTCCTCTAATTCTTAGGAGATCCTTTTTAAAGACCAGACGTGCTTTTATTGATGTTTACGTGGGAGAATTAACTCTTCGTGTTGGTAATAATGCCGTAACATTCAATCTTGATCAAACTTCGAGATACTCCTCTAATTATGATAATTCGGTTAACCAAATCGACATCATTGACGTTGCTTGTGAGGAGTATTCTCAAGAAGTTCTTGGATTTTCCGTGAGTGGCAATCCTACTCTATCTACGGATCCGATTGTTTCTACCTCTTCTCCCACTCTTACTCCCTTCGGGGATAGGGATTTTCTTCTTGAAGAAACCGATGCTTTCCTAGCTATTGAAGATGAGCCAATTTCACCGGAAATTGATGACTCTTACTATGATTCGAAGGGAGACATTCTTTTTCTTGAAGAATTTCTTAATGATGATCCATCATCACCACCTCCCCCTCCACAAGAACTTAAAGTTGTTGAACCTAAAAATGAAAAATCTTCAATTGATGAACCACCCGAGGTTGAACTTAAGGACTTGCCGCCTCATCTTGAATATGCATTTTTGGAGGGTACCGACAAATTACCTGTCATAATTTCTAAAGACTTGAAAGATGAGGAGAAATCCGCTCTCATGAAGGTTTTGAAGTCATACAAGCGAGCTCTCGCTTGGCAACTTTTTGACATTAAGGGTATTAACCCGGAATTTTGTACACACAAGATTCTAATAGAGGATGACTTCAAACCGGCGGTCCAACACCAAAGAAGGGTCAATCCTAAAATCCACGAGGTAATCAAAAAGGAGGTTCTTAAACTCCTTGATGCCGGATTAATTTACCCTATCTCGGACAGTCCTTGGGTAAGCCCCGTGCATTGTGTACCGAAAAAGGGTGGCTTTACCATTGTTGAAAATGATGAAAACGAGTTAATTCCTACTCGATTGGTTATGGGGTGACGTGTATGCATTGACTACCAAAAGTTAAATGACGCCACCCGTAAATACCACTTTCCATTACCCTTTATGGACCAAATGCTTGAGAGACTAGCGGGAAACGAAGACTATTGTTTTCTTGACGGTTTCTCGGGTTACTTCCAAATTCCCATCGACCCAACCACATTCTCGTGTCCTTATGGAACGTTCGCCTACCGTTGCATGCCTTTCGGCTTATGCAATGCACCAGGCACGTTCTAAAGGTGTATGATGGCTATCTTTCACGATATGATCGAAAAAATGATGGAAGTCTTTATGGACTACTTCTCGGTCTTTGGGAATTCATTCGGAACTTGCCTTTCCCATTTGGACAAGATGCTTAAACGGTGTGAAGACACCAATCTTTGTCTAAATTGGGAAAAGAGTCACTTTATGGTCAAGGAAGGAATTGTCCTTGGCCATAAGATTTCCAAGAACGGGATTGAGGTTGATAAGGCTAAAGTTGATGTTATTGCTAAGCTACCTCATCCCACCACCGTCAAAGGAATTCGGAGTTTTCTTGGTCACGCCGGGTTTTATCGTAGATTTATTCAAGATTTCTCAAAAATAGCCCGGCCGATGACCCGTCTTCTTGAAAAAGATACTCCGTTCTTCTTCTCCAAAGAGTGTATTGAAGCTTTTCAAACACTTAAGAAAAAATTGACCGAAGCACCAATATTAGTTGCCCCCGATTGGGACCTACCTTTTGAGCTCATGTGTGACGCGAGTGATTTTGCAATAGGTGCAGTCTTGGGGCAACGAAAAACAAAACATTTTCAGCCTATACACTATGCAAGCAAAACTATGACCGATGCTCAAGCTCATTACACCACGACGGAGAAAGAATTACTTGCCGTGGTGTATGCTTTCGAGAAATTCCGGTCCTATTTAGTCTTGTCAAAAAGCATAGTGTATACGGATCATTCGGCTCTAAAATATCTTTTTGCAAAACAAGATGCAAAGCCGAGATTGCTCCGGTGGGTTCTCCTCCTTCAAGAATTTGATATCATCATCCGTGATAAAAAAGAGCCGAGAACCTCGCCGCCGACCATTTGTCCCGATTAGAGAATCCTCACCAAAGTGTGCTCGATAAAAAGGAAATAAATGAAACATTTCCTCTCGAAACACTTAGTATGGTATCTTTTCGTGGTGATTCTAGTACCCCATGGTTTGCCGATTTTGCTAATTACCATGCGGGGAACTTTGTTGTGAAAGGGATGTCGTCCCAACAAAAGAACAAATTCTTCAAAGACGTGAAGCATTACTTTTGGGACGACCCCTATTTGTTCAAAATCTATGCGGATCAAGTCATCTGGCGGTGTGTTCACAGCCAAGAAGCCATTGATATTCTTAAGGCTTGCCACAATGGACCCACCGGGGGACATCATGGCCCGAACTACACCGCCAAAAAGGTGTTTGACTCAGGATTTTATTGGCCCACAATTTACCGAGATGCCCATGACTTGGTCACCCGATGTGACGCTTGTCAACGTCAAGGCAAAATTTCGCAACGTGATGAAAATGAAAAATTGCCATCCAAAGTTGCAGATTTTCGACGTATGTATCTTTTATTTTTATATAATATATAGGGCATCGCTTTCATGGCCGTTCCCGTTTCTCGAGGAACATAGTACATACTCGTGGCCATCGATTACTTATTGATTTGGGTTGAAGCAAAGCGCTTCCCACTTCACGACGAACGAGTTTTTGTGAAAATTTAAATTATCTCTTGCTCGGTGTGGAAATCCTCGCCGCTATCATTTAGTGATCGCGGTAACACCTTTTGCAAATGACCTATCGCAAGGTCATGCTTAAGTCGGTGATTCTCGCCATCTTGATTCAAGGGGAGGCACACCACAAACTTGTGGGCAAGTGGAAGGCTCACCGTGTTTGGATTAGAATATTGGAAAGATCCGTAGCGAGAACCGTGAAAAGAAAGGTCAGATTAATATCTTGGAAAGTATTTGGATAGGAACGTCAGATTAAAGTTGTGAGCAACTTTGGGCTTCCGTACCGCTTTCTATTACACACACATCGGTGTGTACTCTTTTCATGTCGTGTACGGAAAAGGCATGTCATCTACCGATCGAGCTCGAGCCAAAAAGCCGGTGGGGCCTTGAAGCATGCAAACTTTGACCTTAAGTCCGCGGGTGATCACCGGAAAGTTCAACTCATTGAATTAAATGAACTTCGTGATCAAGCCTATGAGAACTCTTTGATTTACAAAGAGAAGACAAAGAAGATCCACGACTCCAAAATCCAGAACTGCGTTTTCAACGTTGGTGACCGAGTCCTTATTTTTAATTCTCGATTGAAGATTTTCTTAGGTAAACTTAAAACCCGTTGGACCAGACCGTTCACCGTTGCCCAAGTTTTCCCTTATGGCACCGTCGAGTTATCTCAAACCGACGGGCCAAACTTCAAGGTGAACGGTCATAGACTCAAGCACTACTTTAGAGGGGACATACCACATATGGTTGTCCCGGATCTCCAAACCTTCCCTAAGGACAACTAAATTCGGGGACGGGTCAAGCTTAGTGACCTAAAACAAGCGCTTCGTGGGTGGCAACCCATGCTTATCCTAATATAATATTAGTAGTAGTAATGAATAAGTGTGTTATGAGGAGGCTCACCTCTTTCTTTCTCGTGTTTTGTGATTTTGTGTTATTGTCCAGGATTGCCTGGATTTTGAAACCTCTCGTGTGCGTGGTTTTGTCCTTCGTTCACTCGAGCTTTAAATCCTCAGCTTCATTTTGGAAAACCAATATCCAAATCTTATTGACTAACTTTTATCTTTGAGCATACTTAATAAACAGCTTTAGATTTACGTAGAGACACTTCTTAAAACATTTAGGACAATGTTCAGTTCTAGTATGGGGGGATCTATCGATTTGATTGTGTCTGCAGCCGTTGTTTTTGCGTAATCCCGTTTTTACCACCAAAATGCCAAAAAAAACAAAAAATTTAAAAATTTTCAAAAACAAAATAAGTGTTTTGTCATAATTTTTACTTTCCTGCTGGGTAGAATAAGAATAAATTTTGACTCGATCGAGCGTGTTGAGCTCTAGCTTGTTCCATAACTTTTAGACTAAGCATTTGCGGATCTTTTTACTAAAGATTTTAAATTCGCGAAGAACGAAAAATGATAGAGTTAAGTATGAGTTGGATGCTAAACAAGGATTAGTTGGAAATCTTAAGAGCTCATAAGTGTAATTTGTGGTTTTTTCTCCCATAAGCTCCTAACCGGACTAATAATACGTGCTATTTTTGAAAATTAAACTTAAATGAACAATTTTTGAAGTATGGATGATATCAATAATTTTAGTTCAAATTTATACTTAAATTTTCTAAAAAGAAATTTTCTCTATATCATGGTAATATAAAGTAAAAAAATGAGGTAACAAGAATAAAAAAAAGATGAATAAGGTAATAATATAAACTGTGGGCTGATAAAAGTTTACTGCCTCTATGCCTGCCGGGTCACACCGTGTGTGCGTTTTCAAAAGAAGGGAATAAGGCACATAGTAATTATCCGAGACTGATAAAAGTTTGATGCATCTTGCCGTCTCATAACCGATGTTGCAGCCTTCAAAAAGGTCGAGGATTTCAATCGCATCATGGTTATATTAATATTAAGTGCAATAAATGTGATTTAATAAATATAGGGAAAAACTCTTTTTCTTAAATTTACATATGCTTTCGAACTAAGACTATTTTAAGTTGTGATTTTTCTAAATAAGCTATGTATAAACGGGAAACCTAAGAGGTGTTGAAACCGGAGGTCCGTGAGTCCTGATACTAATCTCTGTGGGGTGTCAAAAGCCTGGTCACTTAGCAGCATGGTTAGGATATACCGAGACGAAAGTCGCTACATGGGATGATCTCGCCTTCAAACTCATTATTCTCGGGTGGAACGTGAAGCATAGTAATTTTGCAAAACGTTAATCCATGGTTGAAATTCAAAATGGCACATTCACCTAATATATAATAATTGTCGGGAGTGAAAAGTTCAAAAGTTACAAATATGAGTAGTGTTAGCATCTTAACTTACATTTAATAGTGATTTCGTTTTAAGCTTGGTTTGGGACAAGTGAAAAGTTGGGGACAATGAATTTATCTTTTTAGGCATTTTAGGATTAAAGTGCGTCTTGTTCTATGACCCTTAAAGTTATGAAATAATGAAAGTCAAACATGTTATTTAGTTGCTTAAAAAGAAAAGTACAAAAAAATTAAAAAAATGAAAAATACAAAAATATGTGTAGTAATAAGTGTAAATACTTAAAAAGGGTCAAAACAGGGCTTTTCAAAGCTATTGATTCTTTAATTTACCTTGATGAACACTTAGCTACTTTTCGAGGTAATTAGTCGAGGAAGATTGATATTCTTGGTTTTCTAAGTGTTTACTTATAGCATTGCGTGAGGATACGGCAATAGTTTAGTGTGGGGGATTTTTGTATGTGTTTAAATACACATACTTGTGACCTTTAAAAAAAACGAGCTTAAATGACCAAAAACGAACTTAAAATTACCAAAAGTATGTTTGTTTTGCATTTGTACTGTGCAGGTAACGGATATCTAAGAAAAGGACAAAAACGAAGCTGAGCACGAGAATGTAAAGAGCGTAAAAAGTCAAAGCCAGTCAAAGTCAACCCAAAAAGTTAACCAAGTCAAAGTCAAAAGTCAAAAACGAAGTCAAAAGCTAAGAAATCTTAAATGGGCCAACCCGTACCCATTTAATGGGCCAGGTTGGTCCATTAAGCTTAATGTATAAAGCCTTATATGATAAAAGGCCAAAAACCACATTTAACCTTACCCGACCCAATCCTAAGCCCATTACCCTTAAACCATTAACCCTTAACCCACTTTTACATTGTTGGTCCCTAACGTTTTACACCGTTAGTCCTTAAGGACTAACGTGGTTAGTCCTTACAAACTAACACCCGTTACCCTGTTTATAACAAAAAAAACCCAAAATCCTTTTCCCGCCTTGATACTGTTCATGTGTCACTTTCCTTCGACCCTTCACCCCAAAACGTCTTTTTCCCAACTCAACCCTACCTCATAAACAGCCAAAGCCACCTTGGCAATCCTCTAAATCCCCATTCTTCAAGAAATGAATACAAAGATTCAATGGATCAGATTGATTGGCTTGGTGAACAAGATAATTGGACGACTTAGATGATGATTTTGAGTTCCTCACACAAGAAACACAACCTCTGAACTCACTCAGTGAAGAAGCACAAATAATGAAGACCAAAGACCTAATGTTTTGGTATAAAAATAGGACCTTTGTAAGCCATGAAAAAAAAGTAGTTTTATCTATTGTAAGCCCTTTGAGGGAATCAATCTAGTTTCGTTTTCAGCTTAATCACTTAATGTTTTTTACTTATTGTCTTTAAAATTCCAAGTCTTGTAAACTTTTTAATCTTTAACGAAAATTTGAGTTTTTAAGTTATCTTTTGAATTTCTATGGTTAAAAAGCCTTTCATAAGTTATTTTAAGCTCTTAGTTAAACATATAAACATCTGTTTTAACTTAAATATAAAATAATTAAGAAAATTTTACAAAAACAAAAAAAAATCCACCCTCAAATTACCATCATCTTTTGGAATGATAAGACCAAATAACGTTGTTGGGTTTATGGACACCACTAGCTTGTCTTTTGACAAGCTAGAGCTTGTAGATTAGCTTATTATTAAGCTTATTTGCCATGTTTAAGTAAGGGCATTTGTAAGTTTACATTTTTCATTTTTGTTGCTTAATTACTATTCTACTGCTTATATGTGCTTATTGCTTGCTTATATCTGCTTGTTTTAGCTTATTATAGATGTTTAGGTGCTTAAAATATTAGTCTTTTAGTTTAAAAATCAGTTAGTTTTCTAGTTTTTGTCAAAATTAGCTTAAATATTGCATAATCTGTAATCTTGTTGTTTTTGCTAATTTGAGTATTAAAAGTTGTTCATTAAGGTTAATACTAGCTTAACAACATCTGTTATTTGGAAAATCTAGCTTAAATCACTCTTAATCAAGTAAAAATGCCAAAAAGTTTACTTAAAGGGGTGATTGGTTTAACTGTGGAAATGGGTCAAATGGTGTCTTAAAATTGTTTAGGTCACTAAGTAAACTTTTACAAGCATTTTTAAGCTGCTATAAGGTGTATTTTAATAGTTTTTTTTTAAAATCTCAAAATTAGTTTTAAGTTATTTTCTATAAGTAGGTTAAAACTGTGGTATCAAATCAGCTTTGAAGAGCTTATTTGATTAGACTTTTTAAACAGCTCTAAAGTGATTTTTTTGTGTTGTTTCTAGTGTCATAATGCAGTGCAAAATTGTTGGTTAAGTTACCCTTAGTCTTGTAAAAGTTTTCACCAAATCTGTCAAAGTTTGTTTTTAGTAAAAAAAAATTTAGCTTTTTCAAATTGCTTTTCTGGCTTTCAAAATGGTTTTTGATTGATGATATAAGTTCTTTGAGGTTCAAAGTTGATCTGTTTTGAGGTCTTAAGTCTGTAAGGATCCATTTGTCAGCTTATTTTTATGCCCAAAAAGTGCCTCTAGGACTGTTTGATTGGCAGTTTTTACCATTTTGCTCACTTGCTTTTCTCAGTTTATCTGCTTGATTTCCTTGCTTATTTTTGTTCTTAATTGCTTAATAGGTGTAGTACTATATCTTTCTTTGCTTATTTTGTCTTTTCATTTGCTCATTTGTCCTAAAAATAGCTTAATAGTTTGTCTTATTAAGCCTTAGTGTAACTTAGAGTAAAAATCAAATCTGTCAACTTTAAGTGCTTATTTTTGTGCTTATTTGTTGTTTCTAAAAAAGGTGTCTTTACAAAAGTTGTAGGTTTACAGCTTATTTATAAGCTGTGAAAAAAAAAATTAAAAAGCAAAAAGGGGAAGGTGGAAGTCTAAGATGAGCAGGGTTCGAACCCTGGACCTCAACACCCTCAACCCTTATAACACACACACTTTACCGCTGCGCCCTTGGGACTTTTTCGTTATAGTCCCAAGTGGTTGGGTATTTAAGGACGTTTTAGCCCATTAAACTTATAAGCTGTTTTAGCTTATTTAACAGCTTATTTGATCAATTGTGTTACCCCGCTTATTTTTCTTAGATCCAGCTTTGTTCAAGGGACTTTTGGTAATTTTTTCAGATTTTTTATAATCCGTCTTTTTTAATATTTAATTTAGATAAAAATCGTTTTTAATTCATAAAAAATTATAAAAAAGTCAAAAAAATCTAATTCTTTTTTAGAAAAATTTCTTTTCTCAAATAGGGCTGTAGAAAATTAGATTTACTTTCGTAGGGTTAAAATTTTAGATTTTGATTTTTTTAAGAACGGGATTAGATCCCGTTCACGTTTTTCTTGTTTTTAAGCTTAAATTGCTTTCGTTTTTGGTTTAGTTTTCTTAGTTCTTGCATTTTAGTCATTTAGGGCTTATAAAAGTTAAAAAGATCATTTTAGGATTTAATTTTGATAAATTAGGGTTTTAAGTCACGTTTTTAGGATTCCCGTTTGTGTTTTTAGTTTAAATTTGTGTTGCCTTAATTGTTTTTAGTGTAGATTGCATTAATTTTCCCGTAGATTTAGAAAAACAATCAAAATCTTTGTCATTTAAACATTAATTATCAAACCAACTCTCGACTTTCCATTTGCATTCCTCGTTGGGAAAACAACCCGAGAATATCATATACTACTCGGATTTCATTGATTTTCTTTGTTTAAACCTTATCAAGGGTCACTTGGTTTGGTTGGGTTAATATAAGTAGTATATATTATTATATATTATTTATATATACATTAAGAAACCAATCAATGTTCTAGAAGTACTCGTATGTATGGAGTAGAGAGGGATTTACCCGTATGCGTTCTTTTGCTCTGTGTGAAAGTGAAATTGGGAGGGAAAGGCTACAGTAATTTGACCAATGTGTTATAACACTTGACTTGACCGGGGGTGAGTAATGTTGACTTAGGGTTTGTATTATGGATTGGGCTTATATTTAATAAGATATTAGTCTTAATGGGCTGACCCGACCCATTAAATGGGTACGGGATGGCCAATTAAAAATAATTACGCTTTTGGCTTCGTTTTCATGCGCTCTTCCAATCCCGTGCTTGGTTTTGATCGTTTTGGCTCGATTTTTGTCTATATTTGATATATCCGTTACCTGCAAGACATAAATCACAAAACACACATATACAATGTATTTTACATGTATTTTTGGTCTTTTAAGCTCATTTTAGTAAGGTAAATTGATATGTGATTAAACACATATCAGTATAGAAGAAAGCCATCATGGACCCAGTGATGCAATGCACAACCCTTCAAGTTTCTCTTAACAGATACTTGTCTCAGTTGTCACGGAGATACACACATTATCTATTGACATCTCACTCTGAGATTGTTGATATTGAAAAGGTGGCAGTCAGCTCTAGCCTCCGAGTACTAAAACCAAAGTGCACAAATTGAGTCTAGAGCCAAGAAGATATCAAAATAAATCTCATTAGGACACAATGTCAAAATACAAATTGTTATTCATCAATATAA
>BQNB010009801.1:44222-85772 GCA_026074375.1 Tanacetum coccineum
ATAAGAGTTGGTAATTTAGATTTTGATAGTGTGTCTTTTGTAAAAGAACTTGGGCATTTTAATCTTTTCTCAATATCACAAATATGTGATAAGCAGCACAAGGTTCTTTTTACTAAAACTGAATGTCTTGTTGTGTCTCCTGACTTTAAGATGCCTGATGAAAATCAGATACTTCTAAAGGTCCCTAGGCAACATAATATGTACAGTTTTGATATGACGACACCTACTCTTTCAAAAGATTATGCCTGTTTGATTACAAAAGCCACATCTGATGAATCTAAATTGTAGCATAGGAGGTTAGGTCATATAAATTTTAAAATCTTAAACAAACTTGTGAAGGGAAACCTTGTAAGAGATCTACCTTTTAAGGTTTTTAGAAATGATCATACATGTGTTGCTTGTCAAAAAGGTAAGCAACACAAGGCCTCCTGTAAGGCTAAATTAGAAAGAACAATCACTAAGCCATTGCACACCTTACATATGGACCTGTTTGGTCCTACTTTTGTAAAAAGCATTAATCATGCAAGAGCAAGTTATTACCTTGTAAATACTGATGATTGTACCAGATTTAGTTAGGTATTTCTTCTTGGCTACTAAGATGAAACTATATTGGCATCCTTTCAGAACTTTTTAGCCCAATTTGAACAACCAGCTTAATCACAGGGTTAAAATCATTAGATCATATGAATGCATCTGAATTTTAAGAAAGGAATGCTTGAATTATTTTGTTTTTGTTATTGTTTTAATTTGTTTTTTTTGGTTTTTAAGTTGATTGTATGGGGTTGGATTTTTTTGTGGGAATTATTTTTGAATTTGGTTAATTGTAGGGGTTGTTTTTTTTTTAGGTGGGTTGAATTTTGGTGTTGAGATGTTATTTGATGGTGGAGGGTGGAGATTTTGTTTTTGATGGGGATTTGGGGTCTTTTAGTGAATTTTTTTATTATTGGTTTTTGTTGAGTAATGGTAAATGATTTTTGAGTGTTTATTTGTGTTTGTTTGTGTATTTTTTTTATTTGTTTTTTTTTTTTATTGAGTTTTTTTTTGTTATTTTTTTGGTTTGTTTTTGTGGGGTGGGGGGGTAATTTTTGGTTTGGTGGGGGGGGGTTTTGGATATGTTTTATGATTTTTTTTTTTATTTTTTTGGTGGATGTATATGTCTTTATTTCTTTTAATGGTCGTAATTTTTTGTTGGACAAAACATTTATAAATAGAAATAATGATATAGTTAAAGAATAATTTTAATACCCAGCCGTTTCCCACAAAACTCAGCGTTTTGGTATGTTGGTTTGCCTATAGATAGTTGATTTTTTTAAGTATACTAAATTTTAATGACACCCCCACAAAAACCCCCCAACATAAATAAAGATTGGATTTGTTGTTTACGACAAGAAATTTGTATGTATGAAAGAAAAAAAAAAAAGAATTTTGTAAATATTTTTTTTTTTGGACATTTGTAAAAAAAAAAACAATGAAACTCTGTTGAGCGAAAATAAAAAAAAAACAAAATAAACAAAAATTAAAATATCCCCATTTCTACCCCTACTTTCCCCCTGCTTCACAACACTGCAAAAAAACACAAACCACCCCAGAAAAATTATTATATACCTAAATCTGACACCAACCCAACAAAAAAACAACGTCCACTCAAGAACCCACCAGCATGCCCACTCCAAATATCACCCACACTCAAATCCCCCCGGAAGAAGTCCCCCAATGCTACTCAATCGAACAAACACAACAACTAACTCATACTCCAAAAACCATCCAAAAATACCCCACAATTTTTCCTCCGCCTGCACTCAAATAAAAACTCACCCAAAACCTTCCCATACTTAGAAGCGAATACCCTAGCCCACACAAAAAAATTGCTCCCAAAAAAAACGTAACTACACACATCAACCCCCTGCAATCTCCCCTCATCCACCATCCCTTCTAAACGTCACCAATCCCAACAACAACCCACATGATAAAGCTTTCTATCTTTAAAACCGGCCCAGCAAAAACCCCATCCCTAAAACACCCCAAAGTCCTAACACCCGCTCCTGCCCTCGCCGTATAACCCCCCCAACCCTTCCCCTTATAAAAAACAACATCCAATTTCTTACTCGCCCAACCAATATGCATCAACTACAAGCCCACAACCTACCCCCCACACTCCCTCACAACGCCATTCACCCCCCATATAACCCACTCCAAAAAACCCCCATAAACAAAGGCTGAAACACCATCCCCCACGCACTCTCTTCTCCTACCCAGTACATCCCCAGTTACCCAAACAAACTAATCCATCCCACATCCATATCTTATTTTCCCTCTCCACCCTCCCCATTTCTGAAGAAAAAATTATAAAAAATAAAATTTGATAATAGCGAAAAAAAAGACAAAAAAAACTTTGAAAATATTCAAAATAACCAGAAGAGATAAAATGCCGATTAAATAAGAAAAAAAAAAAAGCCCCCCCCGCCCTCAGTACACCCCACACAACCCAACCAAACAGCCAACACCCCCCCCCCCCCAACCAGAAAATAAAATCCCCCACCACCTCTCAAACCCAATCCCTCGAACCACTATTGAAAAACAACCTAGACTTCACAACAATCATACACTATTACTCCTCTGAAAACCATTAAATACTATGTTCTAATTGTACCTTATCTTAAGAGAGGTTCACTCTTGAGTTTGGAGTTATGGATAATAAATAGTCTAATATATTATTATATTTATTTATAAATACAATAAAGAAACCAATCAATTTTTCTAAGAAGTAACGTCGTATGATGAGAGTATATAGGGAATGTAACCCGTAGTGACGTTCTTTAGCTCTGTTTGAAAGTGAAATTGTGAGGGACTAAGTCTACAGTTAAAACAGACCAATGTGTTATAACACTTGACTTGACCGGGGGTGGGTAATGTTGACTTAGGCTTTGTATTATGGATTGGGCCAGAAATGGGTTAATGGTTTAGGATTTATGACTCATAAAAAAGGCTTAAAGGACTAGGCTTATATTTAATAAGATATTAGTCTTAATGGACTGACCCGACCCATTAAATGGGTACGGGTTGGCCCATTAAAAATAAATACGCTTTTGGCTTCATTTTTATGCGCTCTTTCAATCCCGTGCTCGGTTTTGATCGTTTTGGCTCGATTTTTGTCTATATTTGATATATCCGTTACCTGCAAGACATAAATCACAAAACACACATATACAATGTATTTTAACATGTCTTTTTGTCTTTATAAGCTCTCATTTTAATTTAGTAAAAAAAAAAATGATATTTTAAATAACATATATCAAAAAGTCTCCCAAACTATAAGCTATTGCCGTTGTCCCTAGACGCAATGTTCATAAACTACTACGAACTATTTTAGGAAAACCAAAAAATTTCAACAGCCCTTAGACTAATTACTCGAAAAGTAGCAAGTGTTCATCACTCAGGGGATTCTACGAAATCACTAGGTTTGAAAAAAGCCCTCCCCCACCCCCTCTCTTTGGCCCGTTTTACCATTTTTATGAATTTATTATTATCATTCATACATATAGCGCATTATAGAATCACGGGGCAGCCAAGAAACACTAAAGGATAAATCAGCGTCCTCTATTTTTCCACCATCACAACCGCCTCTCCAAACTTTCTTAGCTTGTAAATACAAAAAGAAAACGAAATCATTGTTAAATATCCAAGTTAAGATGCTAACACTACTCTCTCTATCTGCTAATTGTGTATGCCTTTAGATCTAGCTTTCTGCTACCTTATTCTTCCTAAATCCACTATAAAATCTCATATTATTTTATGTAATTAGTGAAAATAAATAAGTCCTTATTTTTATAAAGTAAACCCGGTACTACAAGACCAAAATTGTTTGATAATCTTCTCCTAAAGGAGACGTATAAGTAAGAATACGGTCCACATTAGGTTCAAATTTTGCATGATTAGGTGGTTATCCTTTTTATTTCATCCTAAACAACTCAACTACGAGTCCAGAGACGAAGGCTTTATTTAGATAACCCCAGAGTCGAAATTTGGCTTTATTATTATTATTATTATTATTATAGCAACATTATTAAACATCGTACATTTAAACAACTAACAGGGGTTATTTTTTTTGTGTATTGGTTTTCGGGAGAGGGGGATTTTTGGTGGTTTTTTGTGGCTTAGGGGGAGTTTATTTATATTTGTTTATTTGATGGGGTTTAATTAGTTTTAGATCTTTTATTTTATTATCAGAGTATTTGTCGGCGTTTTTTATGTTTTGTGTATTTGCAATTTCTTATATGGGGGTATAATAGGTATGGGGTATTTTAATACCATAACATGCGGTATGGGATGCGATCCGACCAGGACCAGAGCTTATTTCGACCTCTGTGGGATTTCCTCGACCTTTTTTGAAAGGCTGCAACATCGGCATCGAACTTTACCAGTTATGCTAATCAAATCTCTTTTATCAGTCTTGAATTTATTAATTCTTACTATGGTCCTTCTTTTGAAGACTGCCGAAAACGGTAGCGAACCGTACCAGATACAATAAACCTTTATCCAGCGCCACAGATATTATTATTAATTAATACTCTTTTCCAACTGTTTAAAACGACTTGTCACATAGTTCCGGTAATTAGTTGATCATAGTCTCGTATTCCATTATGATCCATAAGTCTTATTTTTCCTGGCTTGTGGTTTATTACCCTTTTATTTATTTACTTTATTATATGGCCAAAATTTCCCTAAGTCCCTCTATCGGTAGTTTCTAACTACCTAGACAACAAAGTAGCGAGCTGTTAGGAATCGGTAGCCTATTCCCACACATAAAGAACAAAAGTAGTACAGAAGAAACAATGAATTTGGAAGGTGGGTGCTTTTTACAAAAAAAAGGCGAGATATGTAATTATTTATATATCTTTTATATTTTTTAATGATGAATTTTATTTGAATTTTGTTTATTTTTATATATTATAATTATGTTATGTTTTTGTTTTAAAAATAGCGTAAGAGATCTTTGTTTTTTATAAGAATAAAAGTATTGAGAGGACTAGGGGGCTCACAACTATTATAGAGTACTTGTTATTAGGTTAATTATGTTTTATTTAATTTGAGGGGGAGTCTTTTTTGTGAGTTGAAGGTTGAAAAATTTGTCTCTTGGGTGGGAGGTGGGGGTTTTAAATTCTTCTATTAGTATGGTTTTTTTGTGGGGAGTTAGTTTGTTTTGTTTTTATGTTGGTTAGTTTATGGGGTGCGAACGAAATATGCCGGTTATATAAACGGTTGTTCGTTAAATGAGGAAAAATTTGTAATAAAAAAAAATATCCAAATAGATAGATTTTTTTGGTTCTGTAACCCCTGGAAATAAAACCAGAGTAAAGCAAATACCGCGTACACCACAGCCAAATAATTTTGAATCAGCACAGAAATAAACCAGGAACCTTAAATTAAGTGCCATCAAGGACAATGCAAGCAAACTTACTCTAAACCAACTACATTTTGTGGTGGGCATAAGCAGTTTAGTATAGCCTTGCTATATCATAATAGGTAATAAGTTGACAACCTCAAACAAAACGCCTTAGAGCTTTTTGTATTAGGCCACAAAACCATTATTAGCCTATCATAAGACGTTTTGGGTGCCATTTTACCAAATTAATGAAACTCTAAGTGTGCATGGCAGAGTTTTGATTGAAAGGTGTGATGAGGGTTTCTTAGTTGGTTACACACTAAATAGCAAAAAGCCTTTAGGGTATAAAATTAGTAACCAAAAGGTAGAAAGTAAATATGCCATGAAAAAAAACTGTAAGAAACACCAATGTTAAAATAGATAGTAAATGATATAATGTTTGATATTGATTAATCTAACATATTCTATGAAACTATATCCTGATTCTTTGGAGCGAAGTCAAACATAAATCCCCACATGCATGTAGACTTCCGAAGTGACTAACATTTGCAGGAACAGCATACAAACTCCTAATGCAAATTCTTCTGATGAAGAAGATGAGCCTGAGGATGCTTATTTGTTTGTGCCTACACCAGTCAGGCATACTGCATCAAAAGTTATGACCAAGGAATTCTTCTACAATTCAATAGGCAGATGATTTTTTGAACAGGAGCATCAAAACCTTAAAACACAAAAAGGAGCATTATTCTACTATCATTTCAGAAGAAACTCAACTCCTAAATTCAAGCTTATATGAAGAGAATTGGATGAACTTGCTCTCAACGCATTTAAGGGAAGGTACCTAAGAAGCACAGATACCAGTACATACCTCATTTTAATCTTGTAGTGGTCCATTAATACTACAACATGCTAATCAAGATGATTTGGATATGCAGAGCTCACAAACTTTAACAAGCCGTCAGAAAGGGATTTTTGATGAGTGCCTTTTTAATGATGACAAGGGTTTGGGTCTTATTATTTCAACACTAACCAACAGAATATTGTTAGTCCTATCCTACTCTTAGTATACAACAAACATTCACCTACAAAGTCAAATACTCGGGTGATCCTTAAGTCATCTGTTACAAACTAGAAGCAGAGTGCAACAAAATTCAGGAGAACATGCACTTGTAAGTTATGTTCAAAAGCAGCAAAGGAACAATCACAAAGATCAACAACATTGTTTGTTTGCCTGCTTCTTATCTCAGGAGGAACCTAAAAAGATTTCTGAATCTCTAAAAGATGACAGTTGGGTTAAAGCTATACAAGAGGAGTTGTTAAAGTTTAGGTCTGCAACAGGTAATGGATTTCTAATAGATCTACCTTCTATGGAGCAAAGGTGATTGGAACAAAATGGGAATATCATAAACAAAGAGGGAGAAAGAGGAGTAGTTGTTTTAGGAAATAAGGCAAGATTAGTAGCTCAAGGTCACAGACAGGAAGAGGGTATTGACTATGATGAGGTTTTTGCTCCTATGGCAAGAATTGAAGCTATTAGGTTATTTTTAGCCTTTGCCTCATTTATAGAATTCATAGTCTACCAAATGGATGTAAAAAGTGAATTTTTGTATGGCACTATAGATGAATAGGTGTATGTTTCTCAACCTCTTAGTTTTGTTGATCCTGATCATCGTAAGAAGTGTTTTATAAGTTGTTCAAAAGCCTTATATGGGACTGAACATCAAGCTCCTAGAGAGCCTGTAATGCTACCTTACTACTGAAAGCTATCACATTTCTTAAGATGCATGGATATAGGAGGGGTACTATTGACAAGACTTTGTTTATTAAGAAGGACAAAAAGGATATCATGCTGGTTCAAGTGTATGTAGATGATATCATTTTTAGCTTTACTAGAAAGTCTTGGTGTGATGATTTGAGGCTTGAATGTAAAGGCAGGATTCAAATATTCTATGGGTGAACTCATATTCTTCCTTGGATGCAAGTCAAAGACAAACAATAGAATGGAATATTCTTTCTCAAGACAAGTATGTTGCTATACATGCAGAAAAAGTTAGACCTTGGCAATGTGTGGAAAACTTTGTGCAATAACCCCAATGGAGTACCAGTTGTGGCGTTGGACAAAAGATGAGATGTAGAGCTTATTGAAGTGATGTACACTTATACAATCCATGATAGGTTCTCTTATTTATTTAATTGCCTCTAGGCACTGATATAATGTTGTGGAGTATGTCTTTGTTCTCTATATCAGGTTACTCAGTCCCCAAGGACTTCCCACCTAAAGGCATGTAAAGAGAATCTTTAAGTACCTTAAGGGCAAACCCAATTTGGGCTTATGGTATCCTAGAGAATCATCTTTTGACCTGGAAGCTTTCTCAGATAGTGACTATGCTGGGGAAAACCTTGACAGGAAATCCACAACTGGTGGTTGTCAATTTCTTAGAAGCAGATTAATTTCATGGCAATGCAAGAAACAAACCATAGTGGCTACCTCTACAACAGAAGCTGAATATGTAGCTGCTGCAAGTTTGTTGTGGACAAGTGTTGTGGATGTCCAAAATCAAAACAGGATATGGTTTCAATTTTTCAATGATAGCAAAATCCACATTGATAAAGAAAGCACCATCTGCTGGTGAAGAATCCACGGTGTATCACTCCAAGACAAATCACATAGAGATCAGACACCCACTTATACGAGAAAGAGAATCTTATGAGAAGAAGCTCATGAGGTTGGAGAAAAGTTCACTACAGACTTCATAGCTGGCCCTATTTGACCAAAAGCTTTTGGATGGACCAAGGTTTAATTTCTTAGTATTTTAATATTAGTATGATAAATCCAAGCTGCATTTAAGAGGGAGGATTAAATGTATAGTTTGTAATCAATAATACTATTCAGTACATTAATAATGCTAGGTTAATATTAATTCTAGTAGTGAATTAGAATATAATATATCTAGAAGCATAGTGTCCTTCGAATAGTTTTTGTAGTATTTTTTGTTTGTGGCTTAACGGTTTCAGGTTTATACTTGGATTGCACGAAGGAATAGAGCAGGATTAAAGTAGAACTGAAGTTGTGCAAGAGTTAATTCTAGTATGTTCATAATTAATTATGGTAGTTTACTACTTAATCCTGGTAAGCTTATTGTTAGCAGACTTAAGTCTGGTAGGCCAATAATAATACTGGTAACTAGTGTTATATTGTTTGGTCTAACATCTTTTGACTTTGTCATTAAATATGACCGTTAGAGTAAATTGCGGGTATATTTAAGTGGATAAAATGAATACCAAATGAATAATTACTATTTTACACACCTTACAATAGTTTTTTTCATTAAAAAGAGACTATTATCTAGGAGTACCAATTACAATTTATTTTTTTCGCATATAAAGTCAATTAACAGATACAATCAGTACTAAGAGTCAAACCCAGTTTGACATAACCAACAATTCACAACCTCGTTTACTACAATTTCAAGCATTGCTTCCATGAAATACTACGACAAGCATAACCAAGTAGGATTCTTAAATAAACCTAAAGAAAGTGCAGGGTTTGCAGAGATAGTAGATTTCTTAAAAGGTATCGCATATTATGAGTAATCGTCCTTGACCCACAATACCACTATCCTTGACACCCAAGGTTAAACGAGTTTTGTGCAGATTGCAACTCAGCCTTAACGACATGCTGATGGGACTCTAGAACTAAGAGCAACCATAGATACTCTTGAGTATACAATCACTGAGGCATCTGTTCGAAGTAAGCTTCAATTAGCAGATGCTTCAGGGATTTCCATGTTGCCAAATACAGAGATTTTTAAAAGGATGGGTAATATGGGGTATCCAGCTAATGGTACTTTTACATTTTAGAAAAGTCATTTTACACCCTAATGAGATTTTTAGTCCATCTATTTTACATTGAATGAGTCCTA
Organism: Tanacetum coccineum; assembly: GCA_026074375.1. Classification (NCBI taxonomy): domain Eukaryota; kingdom Viridiplantae; phylum Streptophyta; class Magnoliopsida; order Asterales; family Asteraceae; genus Tanacetum; species Tanacetum coccineum. The sequence goes on from BQNB010009801.1 coordinate 53,529, forward strand.
AAAGTGGTGGAATGGGATCAATTTCGTAAGCAATCTTGCGACTAGCTTTGATTGTTTTTCTACTGGCAGGGATTTATAACTTTTCAAAATTAATCTTTGATGGCATGGTGGCAAACTTGAAAAGTAAAACTAAGTTTTTGATGTACCCACGATTTATACAAATGATTTTGGAAATACAAACTGAGAATAAACATCCTTATTTGGCTATTGTATTGACCAAAAAGATTTTTGGGGAACATGAAAACATGGTTTTTGTGAGGGGTACCTGAGACCTTGTTTTGCCCTGCAATGTTTTCTCGGTGTTTTTGGATACAAAATGCAGGCAAGCAAATCAAGCAGTGTATCAACCATCACCGTCTGACCATTACCATCTCTTCGCTCCCAACCCACATGTGACTATCTTGCAATCACTGAGTCTGAACCTCACCTGTAGCTGAACAAATAACTCACAGCCTACAATCAACTTACCATACATATGTCCAGAACCATGACCATGAACCCCTTGAGCACACCTTTGAGCAACCATCACCTGAACACCAACCACTTTTACCTAGACAGGAAACTGAAGTTCCACAATCACAAGATCCTACTCACCCTCATGTGGCAGAAGAAAGAACAATGACAGTGGTATTAGGCCTGCTTTAATTGTTCCTAAGTATGATCACAAAGTTGATAGTGTTAGAGAGAGAACTAAAGTGCAAACAAGTAAACAAGGGAAAGCACTTGTGAATTTGTGAAAACGGTAAAGAATATGGAAGATGTCTCAAAAGAGACATGTACTTCTACCCTTTTTAGAGGATGAGGATGTTGAAAATTTCTCCAAACAGGGGAGTAATTTTTTACCAGATAAAGTGTTTGGATTAAATGGTTAGGAATATGATGAAGTGATAAAGCAAGAGGTTTTTAAGACTCCTACACAAGGCAAAACTTCAGGGGAGGAAGATATCAGCCCTACAACCTTGGAAGCAGCTAAAACTCTGTCAAAGGTTGCTTCTTAGAGGTCAAAGTCAGTTGATAAGGGTAAAAGATACAAGAGGAGAAAAGAGTCCAAGGGAAAAGACATTGATACTGGCTTTGAAGATATTAGTACTGGCTTTGAAGATATTAGTACTGGCTTTGAAGATATTAGTACTGGCTTTGAAGATATTAGTACTGGCTTTGAAGAAGTTAATACTGGTGGCTTAGGAGTTAGTACTGGTAGTGGAGTATTGGAACCAGTTTAGTTTCTCGATAAGGCCAAAGGGAATGGAAAAGAACCAATGATTGTGTGAAGAGCCTCAAGCTCCCCAAAAGAACAAAAGAACAAATTCAACAAGAAAAGCCAATGTCTTGCAGATGCCATAAGGTTGCAAACTCTAGAGGAGAGGAAGAAATGCCAAACGAAGTTCATTTGGATGCTTTATTTGGCTAAAATATTGGCAGATAAAAGAAGAGTTAAACTGAGCAACGAAAAGAAAAGAAAAGCTCAAGTTCAATTTGAAGCTCAATTTTATACTGAAGAAGACTAGGATGCTATTAGAGCCAAGTTAGAAGAAAATGCAGAGTTGACAAAAGATGTGTTGGGAAAGGATTTGTCTAAACAAGATTTTGTTGCAAAAAGAATGGTAGATTTGGTGAATCAAAGAAAGAAACATTTTGCAAAAGAAAGATCTAAGGCAAAAAGAGAAATAAAAACCTATAACTCAGTCACAGTTGAGTATTTACCAGGTCGAAACTATCTGAAGAATCAAGGAACTTGGAAGCTTTTCTTCATCAGTTTGAAGAAGTTGAAGTTTGAAGAAATTAAAGAAGAGTTTGATAAGGTTAGGTTAAGTCAGTATTGATACATTTGAGTTCCTATAAATATTGAAGCTATAAAGCACAGGTTGAAAAGATATGGAGAAGTAAGCTTCAACATAAATTTTAAGAAACAAAGGATTGATGATAAAGATGTTTTAGATACAAAATAAAAAGTTTGTATAGTGAGAAGAAAGAATAGCCATAAAAAGAGTAGGAAAAAGAAGAAGAAAAGGCTAGAAAGTATAAGTAATGACAAAGACCAACAAGGATATCCAGAGACTAATAAGAGAGGAATCAGTAGAACTATGAATCCTCTCCTTGGATACAAAATCTTATATTGAGGCAAATTTGAATGCTATTTTAACAAGGCGAAAAAAAGCATTTATCAGATAATAAGAGCAAATGGAGCTGATACAAGTTGTATATGAGCTTTGGACCTATGATAAAGACTTCACAAGAGAGGATATTATTGAGCTGTAACAGGTTGGTTGAATTGTAAAAATGATGGAACATAAAAATGGCCTGAAGATGCTTATGATAGAGTACTATGGATTGATCATCAGGATTATGGTTTGATCACCTCTCATAAGATGCTATTTGGTAGCTTACCACTACATCAAGAGATGATTAGTTTGGATAAATTATGACAAGTGGAGCATACATTGTCCTAACAGGAGGCAAGACAATAATATATATGGTTAGCGATGTAGGAAGTAACCTTTGTCAAAATATTCCAGCCAATGATGTTAAAAATGAAGCTTCTAGAAATGGAAAAATGAATTAAGTTTGTATAAACCTTTGAAGATGATTAGAACCAGCTGGTTGTTAAAAAGTGGACGAAGTTATCAGTAGTTGTTGTACATATTTTGGAAACTTGGAAAAAAACTAAAATGGAAAGAGAGAAGGGTTTGAGTTTGGCTAACCACCACATAACAAATGGTCATCAGTTCGCCATGCTTAATAGGCATAAGGACTGGCTAGTCCAAAGCAAGCGGCTTTGGTAAAGACTTCTCAAATCCGTTGATGGTTGACAGTTTACCAAAAACTATATGGTAATTAACTCACCATGTTTTTAAAACAAAGAGTTTAGCTACTGCCCAAGCAAAATGAACGGCTACTGGAAAGAGTAATCAAATCCGTTAATAGCTGGTGATTTGCTAAAAAATCAAATGGTAATGTCAACTCACCATGTTTACACGTACTACAGAGTTGAAAGTTATCAATATACCCTGGTTTTATGAAACCAAACATTGTTGGCTATCTCCCAGGGTTAATGGCTAACTGGTAAAGAGACATCAAATCCCATTGTAAAATTTTCAAAATGATTCACCTCTCACAAGAGTTAACACACCTGGGATGTGATAAGATAGACTAAAACTTTATGAATGATCTGATGTACATATAGTCAATGTTGCTGTTTCTATTTTTCTGAAGAGAAAGTACGTGTAGCTGTGTGAAGTGTTGTCCATGATTTAGTTTACAAGGTTATATGCTGCAAATATCAAGTAAGTGATGCTTTACAAGAGTTTCTGAACGAAATTAAGAAAGTCCCATACAAACAGTCCTCATGTTGTTCAGTTTAAGAATAATTTTCCAAGATAATGCTCACCGAGACATCCTCCAGGAAGCTCGAATGAAGATAATCAAAGAAACTTGAAGATCACAAGTGAAGATCAAGTTAGGGGAGGATTGTTAGGAATTATTGTAAACAGACTTAAGTCTGGTAGTTATAGAGTTAAGTCTGCCAGTACTAAGTTAAGTCTGGCAGTACTATAGTTAGTAAGCCCTGTGTCTAGTTAAAGTATTTTATGTAACCAGAAATAGTTATAATTAGTGTATCTTAGAATATCTAATAGGAAAGGAAATATGCATTAATCCTTTTAACGCGTTTGTAAAGGCCCATTAGGGGATTCCTTGGTGTATAAAAGGAACCCTACGGCATAATGTTTTAGCAGATAGAGATATAGAACCCTAATAGAAATCAATAGCAAATAGCAAAGTATTACATTGTGTTCTTCTTAGTACTTGTCTAAGATTTCCTGCGATTAGCACAAAGTATTAATCATCGTTTATTGTCTCACAAATAGTTGATTTTGATTTATTCAAGTTACTATTGTCTTACAAAAGGCTAAAAAAAAACAGATCCATAGACTTTGACCTACATTTAGAACTTATTTTAGCTTAATTTGCATATTGTTTAAAAATCTAAGTTTTTAAGCCTTTTAGTAACTATCTGTCGTTTTTACTTTTACAGCTTAATGTCCCTTAGCTTATTTTTGTTGTATTTGCTTATTAGGTTTAGATTAAGCTTATCTTAGCTTATTTTGCCATTTCATTTGCTTTTATTAGTGCATAAATTTAGCAAATTGCCCAGACAGTTAGCATATCTAAGGCTTCTACTAAGTAGTAAAAAAAAAGCATTTCTGTCTTATTTAGCTTATTTCTGTGCTTATTTTAGGTTTATAAAAAAGGTTGTTTTGCAAAAGTGCTTATTTTTAAAGATTTTTTTTAAAAAGTTGGTAAAAAAATTGCAAAATAAAAACACTTGGGATAAGTGGGAAATCCCCGGTTGATGCAAGAATCGAACCCGAACCTCTAACCACCCTCACCAAGCGTTTGAACCCCCACACACTCAACCATTGTGCTACAATAGCTCATCTAGTATATCTTTGCATAATCTATTATTTATATACGTTTTATGCTTTTAGTATAATAAGTTATTTTAGCTTATTTCACAGCTTATACGATAAACTGTGTTTCCAACCTTATTTTTCCTAGATTCCTTATTGTTCAAGCTATTTTTTGTAATTTTTTTAGGATTTTTATAAATAGTTTAGTATTTTTAAACATTTAATTTTGTTAAAATCATTTTTAATTCATAAAAAATTATAAAAAAGTCAAAAAAATATAATTCTTTTTTAGAAAATTTTATTTTAACATTTAGAACCTAGGAAAAATAGATTTGCTTTCGTAGGGTTTAAATTGCAAAATTTCAATTTTTAAAGAATGGGATTGAATCCCGTTCACGTTTTTAGAGTTTTTAAGCCCTAAACACTTTCGTTTTTAGTCTAGTTTTCTTTGTTTTAGCTTTTTAGTCAATCAAGTCTTTCAAAAACCAAAAAGATCATTTTAGGCTTAATTTTAATAATTTAGGGTTTTTAGGTCCCGTTTTGGATTCCCAATTTGCATTTTTAGTTAAAATTTACTTTCCCGTATTGATTTCTTGTAGTTAGGTTTAATTATTCCTTAATTTACTCACTTTTAGGATTTTAACAAATCATCTTCGAACCAATTCAAATCATTGTCCAAATAACAAACGTGGTCTCAATTTCATAAATCTTTAGGAAAACGACCCGGTAATTACTTACCGGTTAAAACGTGTAGTATTATTGTAAGATTTTTCCTACTACCTTTATCCTCAAGGGTAGTTTTTGAATTTTCTATACTTTGGATATTATTACGTATATTATTGATTAGATCAATTTTTGGCGCTGTTGCCGGGGATTTGTAATTAAGATTCTTTCATTTGAAGTTTGTTGATTGTGATATGGAGAACCTTTCGTCTTCGAAAGTTAAGCTTTGAGAAAATCAAAAACAAAAAAAAATTAAAAATACAAAAAGTAAAAAAAAATATTTTTTCAATTCTTTTAGAAAAAGTAGAAGATAGATTATAATAAGAAAATACAAAAATATTTGCTCTTCTGGATTTTTTGATTTTTCTTGTGAATTCATTAAAAAAAATAATAATAAAAATAACCAAGTTGGTAAAAGAACACCAACAAATAATACCTTCAACTGATGTATTATCCATCAATAAGTTCCCGAACCTAAGATAAATTTTTTTTAACCGTTTTGTGTCACTTACGAAAAAGGCGCACCTATTTTGTAAAATTTAGTTTTAACTAAGAGAAGAGATTACCCTAATTTTGTTGATATTCGTAAACAAAAAAATTTCCTTTTCTCATTTCTTTTATCATTTCATTTGTTTGTTTAGTGCATGCGCACTAGAAATTCTGATTTTCCAAATAATTCAAACGTATCCATTCTGAGACGTCAAAATAAAGGACGTGCTCCAAACATAGTCGAACCCGAGCTTCGTACTATCATTACACCAATGGTGGAACGTACAATGGAAGAGCTACTCTGAGCACCCACGGAAGGGTACGGAGAAGCTATCGTTTTACCGGAAATTAATTCGGATCATTTTGAGATTAAAACAAATTTGCTTCAATTGGTTCAAGCGAACCCGTTTTAGGTTTTAGAGAACGAAAATACCTCATGCTCATAGTCAATAGTATTCAAAAGGATTACCTCTACTTCGAACGATGTAGGAAAGTGTCAAACGATGTGATTATGCAAATGAATGTTTCCAATTCACTCGAGGGGCGCTAAAACTTGGTACGAGAGTAGAACCTCCTAATATCGAGTCTTGACTTGGGAGGAACTCGTACCCAAAATTTGTAATCAATTTTTCCCGGTCCCTCGGAAAATGACTCACTTAAAGAATAAATCTCTTTGATTTACCAAAAAATTTAAAAAAAATTCGATGAGTCTTTTAGTGAAGCGTGGGAACGATTTAAGGAAATGCTTAAAGATTGTCCCCACCAACGTGAAGCGTAGGAACGATTTAAGGAAATGCTTAGAGCTTGTCCTTACTACGGATTTACGGAGTTAACTCAAGTTGATACCTTTTATAACGGTTTAAACGACAACGATCAAGACTCCTTAAATTCCGCGGCGGGTGGAAATCTTTTGAGTAAGACGACCAGAGAAGCTTTGAATATAATTGAAAACAGATCAAAAGTGCGTTATTCACGAAACAAACCAAATGCTTCTAGGATGAATACGACTTCTAGGGAAAGTGTTAGTAAGACAGATGAGAGAATTGATAAGCTTGCGGATCAACTTTCGACCTTAGTCGAGATTGTTTTGAAAGTTGTCACTCCCGCTCCGGTTAAAGTGGTTGAGGAAACTTGTGTTACTTATGGTGGTGCCCATTCTTGGTATAATTGTCCGACTACTCATAACAATCAAGCTAGTGTTTGTGCGACTATTGGTACTTACAATCAAGTTGCCCCTCCGAACCGAGTTAGTAATCAAATGGCACCACCTGGTTTTGCTCCGGTACAAAACAATGGTCAAAATAGGTTTAATCAAAATCAAGTTCAAGGGAATAATTTTAATCGGGAAAATAATTTTCATGGTAATCAAGGTTTTCAAGCTCAAAATAATCATGCTCCGAATTTTCAAAATCAAGGATTTCAAAACCAACCTTTTCAAGTGCCTAATAATCAAGTTCAACAAGAGTTTTCAAATGATTTTTCGAGTTACAAGAGAAATAACGATCAAATGTTGAGAAACATGCAAAATCAAATCAACTCGTTGAAAGGAGACCTTAAGAATGAAATTCAAAACACGATAAAATCTCAACAAGCCGTCATGATGAATCAACAAACTACCTTTCAAAATAATTTGCAAAACATGATATGTGGATTGTTTCAAAACCAAGCCTCAACTTCGGGTACTCTTCCGAGTAATACCATTCCAAACCCGAAGGGTGAGATGAAAGCGATCACTACTCGAAGTGGTGTTGCTTACGAGGGACCCTCGATTCCTACTAATCCTTCTCCTAAAAAGGTAGTGGAACGAGAAACCGAGGAGACAACGGATAAAGAGCAAACAAATTTCCAAGGAAGTACCGCTCAAATCCCACCTCCGGTTATCCCCATTTCTATTCCGGAACCCGATGTTCCAAAGACTTTGCCTAAAACCACTCCCATTCCGGAATCCGATATTCCAAAGAGTTTACCTAAGCCAAATATTCCATATCCTTCACGACGTGATGATCAAAAGTCCCGTGACAAAGCTTCGAATCAAATGGAGAAGATCTTCCAAATCTTTCAAGATTTGCCTTCGACATTAGTTCGCGGATGCGTTACATTTTGATGCCAAGATTTGCTTCCCACGATTAAGAGTTGCTCATGAATAAGAAAAGTTTGATTGAGTTAGCTAAGATAACCGTTAAACGAGAATTGGCTGGACGATGCTCCTCAAAAAGCTTCCCGAAAAGCTTTGGAGATCCCGCAATATTCTTATTCCATGTAATTTCCCAGGAATGATTATGTCACGCGCCTTGGCCGCTCTGGAAACGCGATCATAAATCTTATGCCCCTTTCTATTGGGAAAAAGCTTTTCCTTTGCCGAACTTACAACCAACTCGATGACTTTAGAGTTTTAGCAGACCGATCAATTACATATCCTAAGGACTCGCCTCGAAGACTTTGTGTCAAAGTTGGGATATTTCATTTTCCTACAGTTTTTGTTGTTAGTCCGATTTCGACAGCCGACCTCGAATACCTCTCATACTTGAGATCCATTTTGAGACCGTTCGTGCTTTTTTAATTGAGTTTATGGAGAAGAAATAACCTTCGGTTGATAACAAGTCGTCACTTTTATCTAATCAAACCACGAGATATTCCTCTACAAATGACAAGTCGGTAAACCGAATTGACATCATTGATGAAGTTTGTGAGTATGCTCCGGAATTGCTAGGATTTTCTAATTCTTCGAATGGCAATCCCACCCCCAACGTCTGAGCCGTTTACTTCGAATTCCATTTGGAAGAAATAGAAGCTTATCTAAGGATGATTCGATAGTCACCAAAATTGATCAAAGCCGATTGCGATCTGGAGGAAGATATTTGTTTGATCAAAAAATTGTTAAATAAATAAACCCGTTTCACAAACTTTTTCCTCCGATGGACCTTTAACAAAGAAGTGACCCGAGCAAAATCTTCAATAAAAAGCCCTCCAAATTAGAGTTAAAAGATTTACCGTCTCATTTAGAATATGCTTTCCTTGGAAAGAAAAACGACAAGTTACCTATGATTATTGCAAAAAGTTTAAAAAATGATGAAAAAGATGCTCTCTTAAAGGTGCTCAAATCTCATAAAAGGGCCATTGCTTGGAAAATCACCGACATCAAGGGTATACGCACCTCGCTTTTGTTCATCGGAAAAATCGTGAGGAGATGATTACAAAACCTACAGTTTCCAAAGTCAAAAGACGGTTAACCCAAAAATTCACGAGGTAATTCGAAAAAGGATGGTACTAAAACGTCTGATACCGTATGATTTTTACCCATTCTCTGACAGCCCATGGTTATCCAGTGCAGTTGTGTTCACCAAGAAAGGAGAATAACCCTTGTTGCTACATGAAAGAATATTAAATTCCTGACACGTTTAATACCTCGTGGAGATTTTTGTATCGACTATATATAAGGAAGTAAATGAAGCAACATCGAAAGGAAGTATTAGAAGTGAGAACCTTGCGCGCAGATCATTAATCATACTGAGAATCCCAAAAAGGATTATAAAAAAAAAGACATAAATGAACATTTTCCTTTAGAAACTCTTGGAGTTATTTCTAGTGAAAGTACCCCATGGTTTGCGGACTATCAACTACCATGCGGGGAATTTTTGCCTCACAGGTAATGTTAACTCAACAAAAAGAAGTTTTTTAAGAGAGTTAAACATTAATTTTTGGGACGATCCCATCCTTTCCTTTTTTCGTACTTGTGTGAATCAAATCATTCGAAATGTGTGCTGGCAAGAAGCTTTTGAAATCCTCAAGCTTTCAAATGACCCACAGGGCCATCATAGTGCCATCTTAACTGCTCGAAAAGTATTGATTCGATTCTTTTGGCCTACAAATATCAGAATGCCTATACTATGAATAAATCTCTGTGATACGTGCAAAGACAGTACAATACACAACGAGATAGATGCCCAAAATCTATCTAAGTTTGTGAAATTTTCGAATATATGGGGTATTATTATTTCAAAGGACCATTTCCTTCTTCATATGAGGAATAAATACATCCTCTAGCCGTTGATTATCTTTCAAAACGGTTGAAGCAAAGCACTCCCCACAACATTTATGCTAATTTGTAGTTAATTTTTAAAATCCCTTTTTGCCCATTTCGGTACACTACAAACCTAGAGCTATTAAAGCGACCATGGGACCCTTTTTTTGTAACGATCAGTTTTGCTAAAGTGATTCCTAAGTATGGGGTCACTTATCGTTTAGCCTACCGCTTATCACACCTCAAATGACGCCAGTGGAGGGTTCAATCGAGGTTTAAAATGTATTCCTAAAAGACGTTGGATAGAAACACGTGCCACTGGTCCATAAACTTGATGAAGCTTGTGCATTTCGAACTGCTTTTAAGACACCATTGTATTGTACGCCTTACCAAGTTAGTTGACGGAAAGTCTTGCCATTTTACCTATCGAGTTAGAGCATAAAGCATATTGGGTTTGAAAACATCCTAACTTCGATCGTTAAAACTGCGGGAGATCACCAGAAGCTCAACTAATGGAACTATCTGATCAAGCTTACGAGAATTCCTTTAATTTATAAAGAGAGAACAAGAAGCTGTCATGACTCAAAATCAAAAACCGCAATTTCCAAAATGTTGGTGATCGAGTTTTACTCTTCAACTCTCGTCTTAAGATATTCTCCGAAAAGCTTAAAACTCGTTGTCAGACATTCCTTTTCACCAATCACCAAAGTTTTACCATAACGAACCATTGAGTTATCTCAACCCCGATGGTCCAAACGTATAAGTGAATGGTCCTCGTGGTGAAGCTTACTTCGAGGGGACTACCACCCAAGGTAGTCCCAGGGATCTCCACACTCCTCCAAGGGACGAATAAATTCGAAGGATCGAGTCAAGCTATGTGACTCGTTATCAAAAACAAAGCGCTATCGTGGTGGCACCCCATGCTTATCCATTTCTCATTTTCTTCTTATTTCTAATTGTGATGTGAGAGCTTGTACTCTTTCCGATTCTTTTGTTGTTTTTACTTTGATTATTTGCAGGATTGATCCAGAAGTTTCTGAAGACTCTCGTGTTTCTGTTTTTGTCCTGGTCCACTCGAGCTTCTACGCCTTTGCTATGCATTAGTTTTGGGGAAATCCGATATCCTACAAGATTATTATCGACTAACATTTATCTTTTAGCCACACTTGATAAACCTAATATTTTTGTATTACTTTCTTCAGGCTTTAGTTAGGCTTCGAACCTTTTTTTAGTTCTATATGGGGTTTTTTTTTTAAAGTCTTAGGCTAGGAAAACAGTTTGAGGACAATGTTTAATTTTAGTATAAGTAGATATCTTCGGATATGATCTTACCTACTTTTAACCCGTTGTTCTCACTACCCCCGTTTTCTTACCAAAATGTTTCAAAATATGAAAACTTTAAATTTTCAAAAATAAAAATAAATTTTTAATTGTCTCAATTTCGACTTTCCATCTGGGTAAATAAGTGTATAATTTTGACATACACGATCGAGCGTGTTGAGCTGCTAGCTTTTCTTTAACTTTTTAGGCTAGCTTCGCGATTATCGCGGAAGAACGAAAATGATAGAGTTATAATAGTGGGACTAAACACTATTAGTTGGAAATCTTAAGAGCTCATGTATTAATCTTGTGATTTTTTTTCTCTCCCATAATCTCTTAACCCGACTAATATCCGTGCGGTTTTTGGAGATTAAACTTAAATTAACATTTTTATGTAATTATATAGCAAAAATTTTAGTCCCTTAGTTCAAACTTATATTGAATTTTCAAAAAGAAACTTCTCTATATAAAGTAAAAAAATGATGAAAATAATAAATATAAACTGGGGGCTGATAAAAGTTTAACTACCTCCTTGCCGGCTCCACAACCCGATGCGTAGTCTTCTAAAAAAAGCCCATGGAAGGAATAAAAAAAATCCGAGACTGATAAAAGTTTTGCTTCAATCTTGCCGCTCACAACCGATTTTTTCAGCCCTTTCTAAAAGGTCGAGGGTACAATTGCATAAATGTTTATACATTAAGTTTGATTAATTAAATTGATTTCTTTTGATTACATTCAAATATAGCTTTTTGACTTTGACTATTCTATTTAATGCAGCATATTCGGAAAACCTGAGAGTTTTTGAAACCAAGTCCGTGAGTCCCGATACCTATCAGAGGGTGCAAAAGCCTGGTCCACTTACCGCAAGTGGGGATGTGGTCGAGAACGCAAAGTCGCTACATTGGATATCTCCCTTCAACTCAATTATCCTTGGACAATGAAAATTCACAATTGCAAATATTAGTCGTGGAGTAAAGTTCACAAAGTTGCAAATAGAGTTGTTAGCATCTTTACTGATTTCACTTGATTTCGTATGTTAACTTTTTTGGGAGCAAGTGAAAAGTCAGAGACGATGAAATTTATCCGTTTGGGGGCATTCTCGGACGAAATCCTCCTTGTTCTATGATCCCTAACAATTATGAAAATAACAAACGTAAAATAATCTATTTATCTTTTACTTTTTTAAAGAAATTGAAAAATGAAAATGGGGTTATTAGGACCTGGGATTTCTTAACTCTCTCCCAAAAGTCTTTGCTAACTTTCAAAATTTAGTTTGAGAAAGTTTGAAGGTATTTGGTTTTAGAGCATATAATAATACGAGACACCATCACTTAGTTTGGAGAATGTGATATGTGTGAAAACACATAATCCATATGTATATCAAAAATACCCTAAAAAAGAACAAATTGTGCTTAAAATGCTGTATATGCTCGTTTTGTCTTTGTGATAATGTGTAGAGTAAGGATAATCAAAATCACAAAAAATGGCAAAATCGACAAACAACGGACATGGGAACGTATAGAGTGTACAAAGCCAGAGAATAGGCTTTCAGGCCAACCAGTCAACCAACAGTCAATATGGTCAACTCCAAAAGACAAAAACCCTCCCAATACCCAAATCACACCACAAATAAACCAAATTGCAAAAAATGGTCCCTAAGCCCTACGGTGTAACTCTTTAATAGATTATTAAAGTTAACACCGAAATCACGTCATAACCCCAAAACCTTAACCGGTTGCCCAGTTTATCTAACCAAACCCAAACCCTTATACCCGGACCCAAGGGCAATCCCCTCCCATCATCCCCGGTTTTAAACATGTCATACAAATGAATATAGAAAAAGGTTAAAAAAGGCCGAACCCTGTTTTACTATTCAGCAACGTCTTTACGATTACCTAGCCTCAAACAAGGGATAAATGCAAATTGATACGTGCCAAGCAAATTCAAGTACCAAATACACCCTGCAAATGTACCACAAGCCTTAAACTGGATGATGAGACCAAACCTGGAAGGGTCATGATCTCACTGCGTATTCTAAAATAAGCCAGAGCGTGTAACAAAGCTCTTTTTTAAGCAATAATACACCTTTTAGCTGGGATTTCAAATTCTGCACAATTTCCTTTTGTCTCTGTCTTAAATTTATAGCTTAAATCTGTCTTGTTACTTTTGTTTCCTAACTTATCTATTTGCTTAATTTTCTGTCTTTAGTTAGCTATTAATGCTCTTTATATAATTTAGTGCTTATTGTAGTTATTGTTATGTTTTAAATCTTTGATTTTCATTTATATGTTTTAAAACACATTAAAAAACCATAATAAATACAATAGCTTAGTGTTATGTGTATCCTAGCTTATTGATTGTTGTTATATATGCTTTATTAGGACTGTAAATGCTTATTGAATAGCTGTAACTTACATTTTGTTCATTAGATTCAAATTTCATAAGCTTAAATGACTTTTCATAAAAATAAGGGGGTGTTTGGCTCAACAGTACTAACCACCAGTTAGTACTGCTTGAGACTATTTGGTCTTTGGATCTTTGTTTTAATATTTCATCTAAGTCTGTTTATGCTAGATTTATAAGTTAGGTTATGTAATTAAGTTTTCATTAGTTAGTTTAATATAAGCTCAAATCTGTTTAGTCTAATTAGCATCATTAAGTTTACTCATTGCTATTATATGTATTAGTGTTATTTGCTCTTAGTTGTAGTTTTATAAGTGTTAAATTTAGTTCATTAGGCTTGTGGTTGCGGTAAAACAAATTTATATACGTATTATATTAATCCCGTAAGAATTCTTTCCAAAATACTTCTCAACCAAGAGAAATATAAAGGTAAAAATCTCACAAAAGAAAACACAATCCGTATATTTTTATCCGGGAAGTATTGTACAACTCGGGTCGTGTCCCAACGAAATCGTGAATTGAGAATTTAAGAATAATTCGGATTCGAGCTAAGAATGATAAAGGGATTTTTGATTTGTTGTTTACACTACAAAATATAATAACATGAATTGAAAAACAATTAACTAGCACAAAATTTAAATGCACAAAACGAATTAAACGCGAGCTAAAACTGAAATTTAAAAACTAAAGCACAACTTTTAACAAATTTAATACCTAAAAATCACAAATTTAAAATGAAAATTTTAGGAAAAAGAATTGGAATTTTTTATGTATTTTTGAATTTTTTATGAATTTTCTAAGATTTAATGAATTATCAAAAATAAACTTTTTCTAAAAATTAACACTAAAATTTTTCTTTTATTTTTCAAAAATACTAGATTTAAAATGAAAATTAATGCAAAAAGAATTTTAATTTTTCAACTATTTTTCTATTTTTTATGATTTTTATAAGAAAAGGGAATTACTAAAATCTATTTTAATTTCTAGAAAATACAAATTTAATGAGAAAAATATAGAAAAATGCTTTTTATAAACTAATTAAGTGCAGAAAAATTATAGAACAAAAAGCCCTAAATTTAAAAACCTAATTGAACTCTAATTTGAGTAATTAAAACTAAACCCTAATTTATTAAAACTAAAATTTAAAAATATTAAACTTTTTATTATACTAAGAAAGACAGGGTAGGAATTGACAGAGATGAAACTAAAGGGTAGGCGGGCGAAATAAGGAAAATTTACACTATAGATAAAACGATTAACCCTAATCTTTAAGAGAAGTACCAAAGAGACCCTACGAATTTGGCTTATTTAGCTTATTGAAAAATTGAGAATTAGCAAAAACTTAAAACTACAAAGTTGAAGATGAGCTTAATCCCTACAACTTTAATAAAGACAATTTTAACTTTTAACAAAGAAATAAGCTAGAAAATAAGCTGATCCATGGCTGTTACAGAAAGTAAGGCACAAGGAGTATTTTCACATTTTGGCTTGTATCTTGCTTATTATTTGATGAAAATTGAAAACAAGGGAAGCTTAATGTAGCTTAATAGGTATACTAAAGGATTTTAAAAAGAAAAAGGCTAAATTTTAACGAAAATCACTAAAAATCTAAAGAAAAAGTTGCTAATGTTGCTTAGCTCCTTGTTGTTGCTCTGCTTGATATATTTTGACAAAGAAAATTAAAAAACGAACAGGCTAAAATTTTAGAGGGAGAAACTTTCTAAATCTACTTACTAAGTATGCATAATCTTGTATTATCTAAACTAACAATCTAGAATGCTTTAAAACACTTAATCCTAAAGTTACTTGAACTCAAAAACTGTCCTGGTGCTAGTGAGAAGAATTTTAACTCTAAAACTTTAATTTCTAAAATCTAACTTCTAAAAGCTGTCTTAAACTTCATTACTAAGTGAAACTCAGCTATTAAATTTGTTTTACTAAGATGTTGTTGACTTTATTGGTCAAATTTATCCTAAGCCAAACACTCCTTAACTATGACAGTTCAAACCTTAATGCACTTAAAAACTGATTTAAAAGCTTAAACTCCTAAAACATTTTATCCACTTATATACAAGATGACCTAATTAAGCTATGTGAACTATAAAATCTATAGCTTATTTAGAAAAATGAGCTACTTTATCTTCTAGGCTTATACTACCTACCTCAATTATGAACAAATTTAAAAAGAGTACATTCAAGCTGGATTTAAACTAAACTAGCTTTAAACTAACAGTATTATAAGCTGTCTTAACTAAATGAAACAGTATTAAACATTAGATCTCATATGAAATAGCAATTTGAAATAAGCTCCAAATGCTAAAATGTAAATGAAGAAGTAAACCTGCATAATGTGAAGTCTCAGCACTTAGCCACTCCTGTGGAATGAGTGGCTAACAAATTTGATCCTAAATGGCTCCCTAGCCTCTAATACCAGAGCTTTTAGCTCAATAAGCTAGATAGAGCTTATTACTTCATAAGCTTCCATTACATGATCAAACTGAATGCACTTGATCATATTTGATGTAAAATGATTACAAGTAGTAATTGAATGACTGAAACAGAATTTAAAAATGAATTTTAGCTTATTATCATGAATAAGCTCAAAACAGCTTATTAAGAGCTTATGAGGTTAAATTTGCTTAAAATGTAAATCAAAGGATGAAAAGACTTGAAAGCTGAATGTTATTAACCAAATGATGAAGTACAAGTAGAAAACACAAAAGTACAAGTGCCTTAAACTGAATTTTAAAAAATTGCTTAAACAAAATGCTTAAAAGGTAAAGAAAAACAATAAAAACTAATAGAAAAACTAAAAACTACTTCTAAAAACTGAGCCCTAACTTCCTATATATAAGAATAGAAAGGAGAGTGAGAAATTCGGAATCTTCCACTAAATCCATAGCCAAATCATGCTAAGAATTATTTATAGCCGTTGAACGAGATCAATGAGGTGTTCGACTTAACGCAATTGCTGTTGACACTGTTGCGGGATGTGGTGATGGAGGGTTGAGAAAAAAAGGGTTAAGTGATATGAGATGGACGGGTGTGATTTTACAGGAAATGGGTTTTGTGGAATTTTTTGCGGATAAAAACTTGGGGAAAGTTGGTAGGGATTTTAAACCGCGTTTCGTGTGTTAAAATTTGAGTGAATTGCACTTTCACGTCCTTGTGGTTGCTCCGCCCATTTTGTAGTTATAAAGAAGGTTTGGAATTGACATATTCAGTCCTTGGCTTTGCTTTGTTCTTTCTTTTCTTTAATAATTCACTTTTCTCTTTTGCAACTTTAGTCCCTTGATCTTTATCTTCCAAATAAAGCCCTTAAAGTCTTTGATACTTTCATTCTGGGCCCTATTTGACGTTGACTTTATGGCTCTTGACTTCCTTTATTTCTCTCTTTGACTGAGTGTTGACTGTGTCGGGATGATCCGCGTGATTTCTGGCAGATGTACCTTTGTCTTAGCCTTGACTCTGTGTCTTTTTCCGTTTCTTGTCTGTTTTTGATTCGTTTTTTGCTTCTTTGTGTCTTTTTCAATCCTTACCTTCACAATGGACACAAAGCAACACATTTTTCTATTCTTTTGGCATTTTAATTTGGCTTTTATTACAAAATCCCGGGTATAATTTATTGATACAATTAAGCCAAAAATCAAAATTCCCCAAACTAAAGGATTGCCGTTCCTCACCAATGTTATGAAGTGTACACTAATGTAAACTAATAATTTCCAAAATGCCCTTGTTTAGAACCATTAGGAATCTACCTTTTATAAATCACTTTTCCAATTTCTCATCCATTACATTTCTTGGATACAACGTTAATGCAATACATTGCAAGTTTGCAACTTTATGCTTCATCGCATTAGCTACTGGCTACTCCATCCCCGATTAATAAGCACAAAAGAGGAAAAATCGTCATCCTTGACTTATCACTATACGAAACAAAAGCTAATAAAACAAATCATTTTCATATAAAATCCAAAAATTAAGCCTCTTATACTTACAACTTGTGAACTTTTTCACCCCAGGGAAATAAATTAATGATTAAGAATGTGTGCACTCTTTTAACATCAACCAAAGATCAATTTATCTTCATAGTTGAAATTCACTAACTTTATAAATAAGCCTTTGAGCTCAAAAAATTTAATAACATAGATAAACCTCAACTCAAAGCTAAAAGAAATTGGAAACCATAACTTATAAATTTATTGAGACAATGAAATTTTTTAAACCATATCTTTTTTATTTTCATGTACTATAATTATTTTTTTCATGCAATAGGAAAGTCGTTCTTAGTTCGAACCCTTACTTAGGCCCTTGCTCCCAAATAGGATTATCGCAACAACACCGGTGTCTTAGTCGTACCCCATCTACCGCTGCTAACGTTTGTAGGTATCGCGAACAAACACCTTTTCCACAAAGCCTAAATCCAAAGTTCCCTTCTTGCAATCATCACCTAGGCCGCCTCCCGTAAGCGATAATGCCTAACGAACCTTGATCCTACGTACAATAGTTTTTAAATCCTTATTTGCGACCCATCCGAGTCTTTCTCTCAACATGACACCCAACGATAAAACTACATATAGCTTTTTATTATTTCTATTTTCGAATGCATTCATTGGCACGAAAAATAACGCTTTGCATTAAAATCTTCATTGGCATCTTTTATAATTATCTTTTTTGATGAATGGAAAAATTTCATTTTAGAAAAGTATCAACTTATAAAATTTTGAAACCAAAAATCTTACTACATAGTAAAATGATTCTTTTTCCAAATTAAGACTTTTTTCTAAGACATTGGTTGACTTAGTTAAGATTTAAAAAGAGCCACGTATGATTAAGTATGTTAAGAGCTTATGGGAGTATAAAACACAAATTTAATTCACATAAGCTTTAGGTTTTCCAAATAAACCTTCTTAAACAAATACTCTTATATTTAACACATCATTTCTGGTCTTACACATTTTAAAAATCCAAAGCAATAGGATTTGTGAAAGCTTGGCCCCACATAAGTAGTTTAAAGAACTCGCTAGGGCATTTTCACCACGTCAAGTCAAAATTACTCCTATTTCTCTACCAACGACTAATACCAAAAAGAGTGTTTTTTCCAAACTTTAACTTCTTTTGACTTTTTCTTGAAAGCAAATTGTTTAAAATTTCTCACTTTCTTCAACAAAAAGGTAATACAAAGATTCAAACAAGGTTGGCGTAAATGCAAGTCAATATCAAGATATCCTTTCCCCAACTATATGAAACTTTGCCTCAAAGTTTAAAAAAATCAAGGTCAAAAGAAGCTTTAACAAAATTTCTAAGGTCTTGCCAAAAGAATAATTTAGTTTGATAAAGACAAGGATAAGAGATTAGATTTTCCCATATATGAAGAGAAGAATTGAGGACCATCCCGATGGAAATTGTGAGGAAATTGCTTTGTCCTTCCACAATATTGAACCATGAAGCTTCCAAAATCCGGAAAACCTAGACAAAAATCACAAACAACCAACAAGAGACGAAAAAGAACAAGCTTCCTCTCTTCTTTTACATTGTTAGCTCAAAAGACATCTCTAAAACGGCTTAGTTTTTGTTAACCGAGTACAAGCTAATACTCCCCCCATAGAATTAAATTTGTCCTTGGGGAACAAAGAAAATAGCAAAGATAATGAAAATAAAAGGATAAGCATGGGTGCGCATCCCACGAACGCTTGTTTAGTTATAAGAGTCCCCTTCGCTTGACTCTTTCCCCAAACTAGTTTCTTATGGTGGGTAATAGCAATGGTGAAGAAAATCCAAGAGGTGACAACCTCCCCAAACTAAGGCTGAAAGATATACCAAAGCATTTTTGATTCCGGGTTCAAAAAAACTTTTTAGAAAAGATTTTCAAGGGAGAAAATGTGAACCCGAAAAATGCTTTGGTAACATTAAAGTCCATTACGGGTGGGTGTGGTGGGTCAAAAACATCAAGAGTCAAAAGAGCTTTAGATGGTGCTAACTCTTTTGAACTCTTGTCTTTAAAAGCATCATTATCAAAAATACCCGGTTTAAAAACTTTATCTTCACTCCCCGTAGAGTAAGATACGGGTAAAACCTCAGGATAGGTGACAAATGGTAAAAATGTTCGGGTAGTAAATATGAAGGTATCTTCGTCTTCATCTGAAACAACATTTACACCTATACCCGGGTAAGAAAGTTCACTTGTGTTAATTTCATCAAAAACATTAACCACAAAACCCTCAGCCTACACGCTCGTCATCAAAGTAAATGACTCATACTAAACTCGAAGAATCATTTCGAGTCAGCAAGGGGTAAATCATCAATAGACGTAGTGTCCTCCCCCGAATCACGGTCACTTCTCGATACCCCGTGTTATCGAGTTATCCGAAAAACTAGGCACATCCGCCTCCTCTAAAGACAATTCAATATCCCACAACGGGATAGTAAGAGGGGCAACGTATAAGGAGAAATCGAATAGAGGAGAGATCGGAAATAGAGAGAGAGACTAAAAAGCGTTAATCTTTTCAATTAAAAGATAACTTTTGACTAATTTCTCCCGAAGAGAAATGTCAACGATCTTAGAAATGTCGAAATCAATCTCTCCTTCGTCCTCCTCAATATCAACACAATCATAAAAATCGACATCGTCGTCGGTATCATCGTCATCGACACAAGCTTCAACGATTTTCGGTGAAATCGGAGCAAGATGAGCAAGTCTACTCGTGGACTTCTCAGTAATAGGAATCATCGATGTCGAACAAATTACAACTCCCCCCAAACTAAAGGTCATCGGATCACTTGGTTTGAAACAAGGTCTCAACAACTATCATCCTCCGTTTCCGAGTAATTGTTGATATGCTCGTCTCCCATAATGAGCTATCCTTAGGCACTTCTACGTTTTGCGAAACGGGAATGTGAATCGTATTCCGGGATAACAGGCATAAAAACCCAAATTATCGTCATCATCGTCACATCACAATTAACATAAAGCATGTAACGACAGGCAGCAGCATTACTTTCATCTTCGTAAGCTTTTTCTTCCTTTATTTCGAATTCACTTCCCCATATATGAAAAATCTTGCTTAAGTTTTTGAATTCTATTTTCCAACAATCTTCTCATATTTCATCAATCTCCTCTCCTCGAAATCTTTTATAACCCAAATCATTTATTATTTCCTTAATCTCTCTATCGACCAATTGTTGTTCATGTATCATTTCCTCGATACTCATATCCTCTATTTTCTTTCTTTGATCTTTCTGGATTTGGTTAGAAATGTCTTGCTTAAGTGGTTGAATTTCATTAAGAATTTGTAAATCCGTAAGAAGACTTTGCAACAATTCTTGCAAATACTCAGGTTGAAATTGCTCTTCTTCCACAACTTGCTTGATTTTCAAAAATTTCTCCTCCGCAAGCAATAACTTGATGCTCTTTTCATTATGAGGAATGTGATCATACTTCATCAAGAAGCTTTGCATAGATTCTATAAGGTCCGCTTGAGCATGTAGCATTTCCATACTTGCTACTGGAGGAGTCTGATAAACATCGGAAAACTGTGGGGGTTGAAATTGGTCAAAACCGGAAGAATAAAAATACTCTTGGTTCATCGGCTGACATTGGTAAGTCTCATGAGGACCTCCACAGTTTTCACAACAAAGATATTGTTGTGGAAGAGTTTGTAAATCATGTGGGAAACAATCAAAATTTTGATTATAGCACGGTTCCGGCTCAGAAATGATCGGATCTTTTGGTGGACAATTGTAACCGAAATGAGCACCTTTTCCACAAAATTCACAAATGCATTTTTGACAAAAAATCCCATTTAATGAATCACCGCACTCATAACAACAATTATGATCGATTTGTGGAGGATCTTGTGAAATATACACACCGGGGTCTTGATCAACAACGCTTGGCTCTCGAGGAGCATTAACAACGTTGGTATTGTCATTGGATGACTCGGGAGTATCTTGAAGGTTTTGGAAAACTCCATTATCAACACAATATGCAAACAAATCTTTTTCAAATTTCGTACGTATAAGAGTACATCCATGACAATACGGACCATCGACCGGGGTTCCACACACCGCACAATGCTGAGAAGAGTCGGACACGGGAACAATGACCTTGTCATTAAGATTTCCTATTGAGCAACATTCTTTAGTGTACCAACTTCCACAAGTTGAACACTCTTTGATTGCATAACGGGATTTTGATCGATTAAGCGCCATAAGAATTAAACGTTATAGAGGATAAAGAAAGATTAGAATTAAACAAATGAGAGGAATAAGAAGAATATTTTTAGCTTTTCCGAATAATACATAAGAAAATTTGAGATTGAGAAGATTCTTTTTGGGAGAAAATTAAATTTTTTAGTTTTTATTAGGAATGGAAACAAAAATCTTTTTGGTAATCGCTTATTACAAGCTTCACGATAAGTCTCTAAGAATACGCACAAGTGAGCGGAAAAGCTTAGCGAGCCGCAATGACTACTTAGAGAATAGCTATCACTTTCCCTTAAACTCACCTTTTAGTTTGTAAACTTAAAGGTCCGTCGTACCTCGCAAGTACTTCACGATTTGTTTTGTTGTTAATTGGAATGGTTTAAGATGGATAACTTGTATCCAAATGTTTATTAATTTTTTTTTACTTAATTCGATAGGAATCGAATTAATGAACTTTTTATATTTTTTTCAAAAATATAGCAAAATAACTTCCAATGGAAGGATCTTCAAAACTCTACTTCGACGAATACTCTTCAACAATCGTTCACGACTTCCCCGGCAGCGCGACTCAAATTTTGGTGTAGTTTCACGTATTTATATACCAATAGTAATAAATCCTCGTAATAAATTCTTTGCCAATATACTTCTCAATCAAGAGAAATATAAGGTAGAAAATTCTCACAACAATAAAACACATTTGTAGTAATTTTTATCCTGGGGCGAAAAAGTACTTACATCCTCGGGTCGTGTCCCAACGAAACATCGTGAATTGAAATTTAAGAAAATTCGGATTACGAGCTTAGAATGATAAGAAAACTTGAATTGCTGATATATGACTACAAATGTAATAGCAAGAATTAAAGAAACAATGAAATAACAGAGAATTTAAATGCACACAAACGTAATAAACGAGCTAAACTGATAATTTAAAAACTAAAGACACGAATTCTCTAACAAATTTTATATCTAAAAAATCACAAATTTAAAATGAAAATTTAGCGAAAAGAAATTAGAAATTTTTTCAATGAATTTTTGAATTTTTTTATGATTTTACATCTAAAATTTAATGATTTATCAAAAATAAACTTCATTACTAGAGAAATCAACACTAAAATTTTACTCTTTTATTTATTCAAAAAAACTAGATTTTATAAATGATACATACTATATTTGCAAAAAGAATTTTAAAACTTTTCAACACTATTTTTCTATTTTTATGATTTTATCTAAGAAAAGTAATCACTAAAGTCTATTTAAACTTTCAAGAAAATACAAAGTCTTTTCTATATCCAATTCTGGAGAAAAAATATAGTGAAAAATGGTTTTTAGAAACTAACAATACAAGTGCAGAAATTAATCAGAACATAAAAGCCCCAATTTTATTAACTACAATACAGACACTACTAATTAGACCAATTAAAAACTAAAACACCTAATTTATAAAAACTAAAATGAACAATATTAAGTCTATTTATATTTAATAAGAAAAGACATGGTAAGAATGGAAAAGATAGTAAAACTAACAGGATAGAAGCGGGTCAGCAAATATTGAAAATTTTACACATACATAGAGATACACGGCCAACCCTAAACTTTAAGAGCAAAAAGACACACCAATACAGACACCAGCGAAAATCAGCTCATTTTGCTAATGAAAAAAAAACAACTGAAAATTCTAGCAAAACTTCAAACGTAACAAAGTTTGCAACCAGAACATTAATCCCTACAACTTTAATAAAAGCACTTCTACCTTTTAACTAAAGAATAAGCTAAAAAATTAGCTGATTGATAGCTGTCACAGAAAGTAGCTAATTGACAAGATTTTTGGATTTTTGCTTATTTTGAGCTTAAAACTTGATGAAAGCTAAAACTAAAAGAGATGCTTAACCACACAGGCCTAAGATGTATACCTACAAGTATTCATAAACTAATAGTAACCTGTTTATACAATTTTAAAAGAAAATTAAGATGGAAAAATGCAAAGTCTATTGAAACAGTTTTTAGAGCTTTTTTCACTTAAGCTTAACAGCTTATTTTTGGACCTTAGGTGCTGATATTTTGGAAATAAGCTACTCTAATTATCTAAAATCTACCTAGGTATAAGGCTTTTGCAAAATTTTCATAGAAATAGAAAATATCAAAGAGTAAAATGAAAGATCTATGCTGATATGCTGTGCTTGCTGGTGCAATTGGCAGCTGGTGCAGTGTGCAAGGCACAAAGATTTAGGATAGAATTTTAAAGCTAACTTGTAACTAAATGGATCTAAGTTAACACTCAACAACCTTGACCTCTAAGATGCTTTTAAAATCTTAAAATCTAAGACTTACACATTTTGAAAATGTGCCCTGGTGCTGGCAATGAATTTTAACTCCCAAACTTTTAAATTCTAAACTCTAACTTTTAAAAACTTGAATTATGCCCTAACTCAACTAGGTAGAAAGATTTGACATAGTAAGATTTACTTTAAAAGTCTAATTTGGCTTAACCCAAACACTCCTTTATGTAACCTGTCAAAAACAATTTGGCACTTAAAATCTTTTTAAAACTAAAACAGATTAAACCTAATATCTACTTCTAATAAAATTGACTTAATACAACTAATTAACCTGTAAAATGCCTAGCTTATTAGTAATAATAAGCTAGTTTCTCTATGAGCTTATACTATCACTTATGAAAGAATTTCTTGAGAAATGAAACCTAACTTGCTTTCAAACTAGAACAGAACAAAATTAATTCATCTATAAGATACTTAAACTAAATGAAACAGAATTAGTCATGAACATTCAAAGGATTAAGCAAAATGTAATAAGCCATGAATCAGCTTAAATGAAATTTAGAAAGAGGAACCTGAAATTGAAGAGCCTTCACACTTAAGCTATCCAAGTGTAGAGGCTTAAGTGTTCCTAGATGGCACCATGCCTCTAAACCAGCTTAATAAGCTAAATTAGCTTATTAGAGCTTAATACTCCTTGTAGCTTCCAAAATTGAGCACAAACACTCAAGTGATCATGACTTGACTAAAATTGATTAATAGTGAGTAAATGAAAGTCTAAAAGCAGGATTTAAACTGAATTCGAGCTTATGAAAGTAATAAGCTCTAATTAGCTTATTTAGAGCTTATTTGATGAACTAGGCTTCAAATTGAAATCAAAGAACACAAAGACTTGTAAAATGAATTGTATTACTTAATTGAGAGAGTACAAGCTTAGAAAAGTAGGTTACAAAAGCTTACAAGCTTATTTGCTAAAAATGAAATAAGTGCTTAAAATTCGAAAAATACAAAGAGAAAATTTAAAACAAAATTTTAACAACACAAATTGATGTCTTAGGGCTGCGTAGTTATAGAGGAGAGGTGAAAGAGAGGGAAAGATTTTAGATTGTCCTTTAAATATCATACGTTGTTCATTTGTGAGTCGTTTGTGGCCGTTTGATGAGTTTAGTGAGGGGCGCATGGCCAATTGGGTGTTTACACGTGTTGGCTTGTGATTGGGGGAGAGTGTTATGAACGATTTTATTGTTTACTTGAGATCATAAATCTTGCATCATCACTTCATCATCTTGTAATACTTTGCCTTGTTGCGATCTTGTGTCTTTGAACCAACATGCTCATACTTTATATCATCTTGAAACCTGTCTACTAATCTCCCTTGATAATCTTTAACTTGAATATGTCATCTCTTTAAGGAAGATGTTGAATATTAGAGTAGCGAAAGTCTTTGTCTTTGTATGATCTTGAGCTTTCTAAATTTCTTAAATCTTTGAGTCTTGAGTATGAGAATGCGGTTATGAATCCGACTCAGCTAGAAAGAGATTTCACCACCACCATTTAAACCTGCATTTATAAGGGTTAGCAATAACAGATATAGACGAATATAGCTTTGTCATTCATCGAAGTTCGGTTGCAATAACCTCCGGTTTCCCGTTTTACAGTATAAATATTATACCTGTGATCAGGTAGGTTCAAAGAACCTCCTTGACAGGGTTTCCAGTTGTACTAGCTTATTCTCATTACCGTAACGTCTCAAAGCATACGACACGATAAAAGTGAATCAGTTAGTTACTATCTTACTTATTGAGTCATTAATTCATAGACTGGAACAAAATCGATATCTATATGACACAAGCTTGATTCATATAGAATCTCGCAAGTCACCTACAACAGTGTTGTTCGATGTTGACACCAGAAAGATTTCCATTCGTCATTGTGAAACTCAAGAGTATCACTCGGAATGTTCTTACAAGATCCCAAGTATAATGTGTAGGACTCTTAGATACCACTTGTGTTCTTTGTTTATGAACACCTAGTGCATTTTGGTATTGTGTCCTAATGAGATTTATAATGATCTTTATTGGCTCTAGACTCAATAAGTGCGTTTTCATTTTAGTGATCAGAGGCTGGAGCTAACTGCCACCTTTTCAATACTAACTAACTCAGAGTGAGAAAGTCAATAGATAACATGTTTATTTCCGTGAGAAATGAAACAAGAATATTTTGAGAGACCTTGAGTGGCTGGGAAGGGTTGTGCATAGCATCATTGGGTCCATGATGACTATCTTCAATATCAGACATCATCTTTGTGATTCTAATAGCATATGTATTGACCCGGTTTCCGCCTAAGTGTATGGAGGGCATCTTTCTTTTCACCATTTATCTTTATAATTCTTTTTTCATTCTTCAACCCCTTTAATGTTTATCAAGACGTCATTACTAGCACCTTGTTGTGATTGTTCCAGTGCTAGCTCATGCCTTAGTCAACATTTTTCCCTTATTTTCATTCAAATCCATCTTTCCTAAGGACTTCTAATTCTATCTAGTGAAATGTCCTTAGGTAGATCCCTCCAGTTCTGGTTGGATCTTTAGACTTATACCTAAACTTAACCACCTTATGACTTCATCGCCTTCGTGAATAAGTGTGTTGTTAGGTATAGTGATCGTAACCATAAACCATTTGAAAATCAATCAAAGTACTTGTGAGATAAATCAAAAAATTTGTACTTTGATAGTTTCATCTTTCAGAAATGCTCCCCCTACACATGTGCATCGATCTTCGAAAGTGTTTTGCACATGAAGGGAGACGCGCGCACTTGAGTCTTTATTGGATCACATTTTTTGATTTTATATTTTAATCACATTTATCCCCTTAGTAAATCTCTTGATATTTTGGATATCATTTGATTAAAATATATTTCGAAAAACTTTTGGGGAGAAAAATGTTTTTCTAATTTAGCATGATTATTCAGAACATTTTCCATTGCTCCCCCTCAATTATTGAGGGACTGATATTGTTAGCCTCAGATTATTGAGTCAAACAAGGAATCTCGATCATTCTACAAAGTAGTCTCGATCTTTATATTAAAAACATTGTAACAGACTAGAAAGGGAATCAGACTCGCTTAGTAATCTAATATTGTACACGTTGTGGGCTTAAGCCCAACCAAAACCCGAGCCCAGTCCACCAAGGAATACCCTAGGCGTGTCTAGGAGTATAAATACCCTTCTCCACACAAGGATAAGGGTTGGTTGTTCTTTCTTTTCTCATAGTGCAATCCAACCTTCTCTTCTTTATCTCTACCTTCTCTATACTTTCTCTCTCTACATCTCATCTTATTTCTTCCTCTTTTCTATTCAATCTATAATGGTGAAGTGAAGTGATTATTGATCCTGACATTTGGTATCAAGAGCCTCGGGTGGGTTTGGTGATATTTGTGGTGTTGTTCGAGCTTATTAAATAGCTTATTGTGTTCGGCTTATTTGGTTGTGTTTTGTATTATTTTTTACGTGACCTTGGAACCTCATAACATCATTTTGTAAGTTTAAAACGTAACAAGGTTACTTTTTATGGATTAAGAACGTGTATTAGTCACAAATTTGTTATAAAGTTTGTAACTTTTACCTTTTTTAAATCATTATTTAGAGTTTTTAGTCACGTTTTTGTTCTTGTTTGAATTTGAGCGAGATAACAAAAGACACAAAAGCTAAAAACTTAGATCTATGTTTTGTTGTAGAGTAGACAAAAAGGAAACCATAGTATTGTTCAAGTTTTTATATAGCTTATTTTGACGCTAGCTTATTTTCGAACTTAATAGGTTTTGAGCTTGTTTTACACGAAAACTCTTGTACTTTCATGTTAAAACTGCTTAATAGTTAATATATCTATATTTTCGAAGCTTATTTTGTCCCAAAAATCGACAAATTTTTGAACAAAATCTAGGCTTATTCTCGAATATAGCTGTTTGACTTGTTCTGTTAGCAGTTTGTCTTGTTCGAGTAGCAATTTGAGCAGAAATTGCATAATACTTGATGAGGTGGCATTTTATACACTATTTCGGGGTCATTTAACCCTTTAAATCATGCAAATATACCCAGATTATGTGCTTAATCGTTTGT
Source organism: Tanacetum coccineum (assembly GCA_026074375.1). Classification (NCBI taxonomy): domain Eukaryota; kingdom Viridiplantae; phylum Streptophyta; class Magnoliopsida; order Asterales; family Asteraceae; genus Tanacetum; species Tanacetum coccineum. Next base: position 81,488 of record BQNB010009801.1, read on the forward strand.
TTTCAAGTTTTTAGCACTTGAATGGCATTTGGAGAAAATACACGTGACTTGAGCTCATTTGGAGAAGAAACGGACGAGATTACGGACCTACACCAAATCCTTGAAGAAGTATTTCTTATAGAACGTGGAGACAGCGTCGCAAGCATAAAGCAACGCCGTCGTGATCTATTCAGTGACGGCGTCTGGAATTTGGAGACGGCGTCAGGACGTGGCCAACTTAAAGAGGATCTAGAATCATCCACGTAGCAACAGTGTCAAGACCATAACGCGACGCCGTCGCCGCGATACCTCTATATATACAAAACCGATTTTAGGGTTTTAATGGGTAACTTTTGGGATAACTTTGTATAACTTAGGGAGACGAACCCTAGTCCTTGTAGCAGCTTCATAGGTCATTTTTAGGGCCTCAAAACCCTATTATACTACCTTGGATTCATGTTTTAATTCAAGTAAGGTTATTTATCATTAATCATTCAATATGTCTATGTATTGTGTGATTGATTTAACTTCTTACTTCCTATATAACATGTGAGGCTAAACCCTCCTTTGTATTTGCTTATGATTGCATGAAAGTCGGATTGTAGATCCTTTTACTGTTGCTTCTTGTTGATGAATGTGCGTGTTAGGCCTTAGAAAACCAGCTTTTGTCTGTATCGCTGTTGACACATCTAGGGAAACGCGAGTGCGTAGAAAGGATACCATAGGGTAACAGTCTTCATACTACCTTGCCCCTTATGTGGTTGATCCCTCTTAAGGTATTTCACACGCATTTAATACTCTTAAGGTCCTTGTAATAGTCTTCATACTACCTTACTTGTGCTTTGCCTTAACGGAATATTAAATAGACGACGGATTCATGTAATTCGTTCATAACTTAGGAAATACTTACACATAACATCACAAGTGTGACAAGGCAACAAGATTAGGAGAAACAATCTGATAAGTAATGCATGATTAAGTAAATACATTTAATTATCATAAAGTTATCACCAGTAGATTAGTTTATTAGTTAGTTTAAGTTAATAGTTTATCAAACCAACCTCTCAAACCATAGATTTACCTGCTTTCTATAAAATTTAAAAACACAAAAATAATCTTCTCTCAACCCCTAGAATTCTGTTAGACCGTGATCTAGCCTTCCCAACCTATTCCCCTAGAGAATGATAACAACCCCCGAGTCTTGCCTATACTACTACTACAACGGTTAGGTACTCTGCCTAGAGAGTTGTAAAACTTCTTGTTGAAGTCCTACGACGACCGCATCAAGTTTTTAACGCCGCTGCCGGGGAATAGTTAGGTTTTTATCATAGTTTAACTTAGTTCTACTCGCTTGAATCCTTTTAAGTAAGAATTCAATTTCGCATATTAGCTTTCTCGTAGTCTATCTTTTCTTTATGTTATCTGTTTGGTAATCCATTCTCGTCAACCACCATGGGAGACGAGAATCCTATCCGTACTCTTGGAGACTACTCTAAACCTAGCCACGAGGGCTACAGGAATACCATTGAGGTCCTCGTAGGGAATAACGTGGTACCTCTTTGATCCGACACCATTTGGTTGGTGCAAAATGGATGCTCATTCCACGGGCTTCGGTCCAAAGATCCAAACCAACACCTCAAGGATTTCCTAAAACTTGTGGACTCACTTGACCTTGACGGTGAAAACAGGGAAATAACGCGCCTGTGTTTATTTCAATTTTCCCTTCGCGGTCAAGCTAGCAACTAGCTTGAACGCCTTCCAGCAGGATCCATCACTACATGGGAGGATCTTACTACTTGTTTCCTTGCTCAATTCTTTCCACCGGGAAGGACTGCAAAACTCTACAATGACATCCTGATGTTCTAACAACATCATGGAGAATCTCTATCAGAAGCATGGACTCGTTTCAAGGACTTTATACAAAAGTCCCTCATCATGACATTGATCGTTGACTTTAGATCCAAATTTTTTATGATCATGTCTCCTTTCATTTTAAGTGCGAAATTAACTGCGCCGCTGGCGGCAAACTCCACGATAAGAATGCCTACGAATCTTGGGAAATCATTGAGAACCTTTCCCTTTACAACCATGAGGGCTGGAATAACATAAAAGAATTCATCAAACCGGTCAAGGCTATTTCCACACCTCAAAGCACCTCAAAAACACCTGACCGAAGACTTCTTGAGCTCGATGACCAGATTAACTTCTTACTAAAGGGATCACGACCGAAACCTAGACCGAACTCAACACACATCCCCCAAGCTTATGCCGAAGCAGTCTACTCAAACCCTCATCCGTAAAACCAAAATGAACCACCAAAGCAGAACCCCTTCACTTTTCGTGAACGTACCAATCCAAACCCCCAACCCCAAGCATTAGGAACCACTTTTGAGGCTCGAGTATGGGACTATATGGAAGCACACACCAAAAGAATGGAAAGATTTGAGAATGCCATTTTCAAGCAACGAGAGAAGATCAATGATAGGATGACTGAAATGTAAAAAGGGGTACTTTAAGCCTAGATAAGCTATACTAGAGGAGGAGTTAAGCTACAAGATTTTGGGGACTTATAGGGCAACTAATAAGCTATAAATAAAAGCAATAAGATCCTAAGGTCTAGTTATAAAATAAGCTAGATAAAAGGGCTAAATTATGGTGCTTAGCACCAGGGGAAGGCAACACAGTGAACAAGGGCTTATTCAGCTTAACTCAATAAGCTCTTATGAGCTTTTTAGCCAACACAAAATCCAAACAGGTTAACAAATGAGGCAAATGAGCTTATTTTCAAAGTATGAGAGCTTAAGGGCTTTTTAAAACTGCTGAATATTGGGCTTAAAGTTGACTAATTTCAAAAATCATGCATACATACACACTTGACTTGGGCTTATGGTTATATGACAGAGCAAAAAAAAGGGTGGGGTTTTTTTGCTAGAAACAAACAACAATAAGCACAAAAAGATGTGCTTAAGCTGCATAAGGCTAGCTGAGTGGTTTAGCTCACTTTGGCTTATTGAAAATTTGACAGAATATAAAAGAAACCTAAAAACTTATTTTCAAACTAAAATTGGTGATTAAGGTGGCTTAATAAGCCCCACACACTCAGCCAAAGTTGGCTGAGTGGTTACAACCCATGAAAAACCCCCATATGACCCATTTTGAGACTAAACCAAACACTCCCTTAATTTATAAATTCGGGTTTTTTGGCTTTTTTAGTGTAGTAAAAGCTGTGAAATGTTGTTACAAGAAAGTTTTAATAACTTTAACACATGTTTAAACAAGTTTAAACAGGATTAAACTACTTAAATTATATTTCAAATTTTGACAAATGCAATAACAAGAACTCTTAATCTTTTATATTGAAAACAGCAATATTACAACATAAAGCTTTAAATAAACTGAATACAATAATCTTAAAGCAAACTTTAATTAAATTTTACACTAAGAAAGTAAAAACGGGATTTTTTTTCTTTTGGCTTGTTCTCTTTTCTTTTATAGCAGTCCAAACTCTTTCTTTTGTCCTGGGTTGTGTTTGCTGTGTGAGTACAAAGCAATCCAAGCAATCCTAGCCTTCCATTGGCTTTGAATACCATCTCACCATTGAAGGGGGCTTCGGGGTGTGTGCTTCGGGTTGTGTGATTGTCGAACTGGAAAGGTATAGGGGTAATGGGGAGGTGGGAAATGGTGAGGGGTGAGCTGTGAGTGTACTAGGGAGGTGGTTTGGGCTTGAAACCGTGGGGAAGGGTAGTATGAGTTTTGGCGGTAAACGGGGAAGGACAGTTATGGTTGCACTGGTTTAAAAGGGATGTTTGGGGAAGAGGCAAAAGTGGCCCTTCCTCTTTCATCCCTTTTTCATTTCTTTTTAAGCCGAATTTTAGTTATAAACATGTTTCGAAAGTGACAGCTTTAGTCCCTGTGGTTTTATAACAAAAGAGATAAAGAAAGTTTTGGTAAATTGCAAATTTGGTCCCTCTGGTTTATAACTAAAAGGGAATAAAAGAGGTTTGGAAAATTGCAAAAACAGCCCTTGTGTTTTATTAAACCATTTTTCTTTATAAAAACATCTTTCAAACATGGCACTTTTGGCCCCTTTTCTTTATTTTTTTCATTTTTAATTATAAAACAAAGTTTTTAAAATTTACATTTTGGTCCTTGTGTTTTATAAAAAAGGTGTTTTGGGCTTGGGTTTTGTGTTGGGCCCATTGGGCTTGTATTGGGCCCAATTGGGTGTGGGTTTGGTTATTGGGCTTTTTCAAGCCCAATAAGGTTTTGAAGTGGGTTTTGTGTGTACAATGGCTGAGATTGGCTG
>BQNB010009802.1:952-55268 GCA_026074375.1 Tanacetum coccineum
ACAAGCTTAAGCTTCCGCAAGAGCTGAGCAGGGTTCACAATACGTTTCATGTATCCAACTTGAGGAAGTACTATGCCGACGAACTTTTAGCCGTTCCGTTGGATGAACTTCACTTTGATGACAATCTTCGGTTTGTCGAGAAACCTGTGGAAATCATGGATCAAGAAGTCAAACGGTTGAGGCAAAGCCGTGTCCCAATAGTTAAAGTTCGATGGAACTCTAGGCGAGGCCCTGAGTTTACATGAGAATGCAAGGATCAATTTCGAAAGAAATATTCACCTCTCTTCACAAAGACCGCACCGGTGTTAAGTGCCACATCTTAAGCCTTGAGGACAAGGCTCATTTAACGGGGGAAGACTATAACACCCCGTGTTTTAGGTCATTGTACGACGATCGTGTGCCCGATGTCGTAAATATTATTTTACGAGTTTCCGTGAGCGAGTGTCGACATTTAAAATTTTATTTGTCGATAATAAATATTTTCGTATTTTATTGTGATAAAGTTGGAGAATATTTGATAATTCTTATTTTTGACGTTTCTTGAGTCGACATTTGACCGCGCGTTCGTTAATCGTTACGAGCTTCGTAAAATTTACGACGTGTCTCGTTATTATTTTTATGATCATAAAATATTATTTTATGAACCATGTCATCTTTGTTTCCTGACCTTGGTTATAGCTCGCGTTTAATTAAAAGTGGGTACAAGATATTTGCTAGATATTTGGAAGATATTTGCAAGATATTTGTGAGATATTTATTAGATATTTTCATGAAATATCATATATAAGTTTCAAAGATTCATTCTTTCTTTCCTTTCCTTGTCTTGTGGCTGCCGAATATTTCATTTCCACACAAACTCACCATTTTTCTTGTTTGATCATGCAAATACATTCAAACCTCACCCAAATGATGTTTCAAATCAAGAAGGAACCAAGTTTGAGTTTGTTTCTCCCTCCCTTTTCTCCTTGTGGTTCGAACGTGTATACAACCCACACCACTCTTGGTGTTTTTGATTTTCTACACATCAAATATGGGTTAGGAGATCATAAATTGATCCTCCATGTATTAAAAATGGATATACATCAAGGTTTATGTGAAGTGGAATATTTTTGAAACAAAGGAGTCATTGGGTTCGGTTGAGGGTTCGAACCAAGCAAGGGTCAAAGGAAGTGGTTTTGCTTGGAAGGTTGTGGGTTCGAACCGGGTACAAGACACAAAGGGTGTGTTTGATTATTGAAAGTTATTGGGTTGGTTCGAGTTTGGCTTTGGTTTGGTTCGGGTGAGGGTGAGCCACGACTAAGAAGCAAGAAGGACGAGACGAGTGCCTTGTGTTTCCCGACTTGGCTCCATATAGCATAGTGAGCTTTCATTTTATGTTTATTTATATTATTTCATTCATTTGATTGATATACGTAAATGTGTATATATGTGATGAAATCGGTTGAAACTTGCGGCGTCTAGTGCATGGTGATATAAAATGATTTAGTGGGCTAAGTATAAATTGTATGTCATGTTAGATGTAGTTTTGATGAGCTAGTTGGTCGAAAACGGATTTTGGCGTGGTTTGTAATAAGTTCACTGTGAGCAGAAAGTTTGGCACGCCAACCGAGGATCGAGATTTCGTAAAATCTGATTTTAGGCTTGGAAATATGGTAGAGCTTGCTTAGACGATCGTTTCCATATAAGGATCGTCTCGTATCTCCTAATAACGAAAAAGTTATGGCGAAAACGAGATATATTCGAAACACTAAATTTCTGCACTAGTATAAAAGGGCGCTTGCTGTCCGGATTTTAAAAGCTCGATTCGGGCACTTTCGAGTCCGTTTCGGCCTTCGGCCGAAACATGAAAGTCGTTCGGAAGGTCGTTTTACTTCCCCGCGAGGTTCTTTAAGTCTAAAAGCGAGTGATAACGGGTCGTAAGGCGGGGGCAAAATCTGGATTTTTGGTAATTAACCCACTGCATCAGACTTGATGCGAGTGCGTTTTCACCCATTTCGGTCGAGTTTCGGGTCTCGGACAAAACTGGAAAGTTGTTCAAAATGACGTTTTACTTCTCCGCGAGGTTTTCTAGAATTAAAAACGCCTTATAACGGGTCAAAAACGCAAACGCAGGTATGCGTTTTGGTAATATATTTCGGCTGAAACTGGTAGGGGCAGTTTGGTCATTTTCTGTTGGGTTTCGGGTTTCGACTAAAACTAAAAAGTTGTTCGGAATATCGTTTCGCATAAGTTCTCTTTAGAACCCGAGTCGAGAAAATGTGATCTAGTGGGGCGTTTTGGTCGGATCAGACTTAGAAAATAAATATATATTTTATAAAAGTCAAACGTAAAGGTCAATGAAGACTTTAATAAACGTTCACGGGTTGTGAAGATGTTTTTGATTAATAAAAACATATCGGTTACTAAACTATCGTAAGTAACTATTTTTGAGACCGTTGGTCGATTCTAAAAAGGGAAAGTATAAAATAGTATGGGATCGAATGGCAAATAGTATATAAAATATGCTAAGTGTTAAGGTTAGGACGCGCAAGTGGATTTCTCATCACATATATGTATGTATGCATATATAAATATATATATGTTATTAGTTATCGAAGTGCTATATTACTAGGGAATTTCATAATGAGGCTTCTTCGGATGGCGTATTGACGAGTTGTTGGATTTACGATTTAAAGTGTCCTAACTCCTCGTACGTCATGTCATGACCTCTTCAATTATGATAGCCCGAACGATAGTACGATGATAACTATATAGGATTATATACAGTTGTTGTTAGACAACGTACTTGAATACTGATTCGACCTATATTAACTAGGTTGCATTCGGGCGTTAGCGTGACGCGTTTTTACTTGGGATATTTTGTTATCAGTTTACTCACTCAAGGTGAGTTCATAGCCCCATGTTTTACAATTATTAAATTACAAGTTTTTGGGTGAGAAACATATGCATGTTTTACAAATTGGACGCAAGTGTACATTTTATCATGATTACGTGTTGCCTAAGTAGCGATAACCCACTATGCCCATGAATCATGAACTGTCAATTACTGGAATATGAGCGCGAATGATTATAGATAGATCTATTTGGGATTGACCTCCCCGTTCGGGTGACTAGCTATCACTGGAAACGAACGTATATCATGTCGGATACTGGATGTTACGGGTTGAACATCATCACGGGCAATGTAGGCAATATTTATATATTGTATTCAATTATGTCGAGCTTCGGTGTCATGAGCTTAGGCAAACGTAATTGCATTTTGTGATGTCTGCATCTGTTGCATTATTACTGGGAAAGTCTTGCGGTCCTGCATATACATTTACATAAACCTATTCAATTCACCAACTTTATGTTGACGTTTTTAAATGCAATATTTTTCAGAAGGTCATTAAGCACGAGGTGCGAAGGATACATTGGTGGTTATATTTTGAAGTCATGCATTAAAGATTTAGTCGCATTACATTTTGTATATCTGTTATGGGCTGGAAATCTTTGTAATAATAACAAGTAAACAAGTAAAGCTTCGGGCTTTTGTAACACATACTTTATTAAATCCAATGTATCAGTTTTAAACGACTTTTTGGTCGTTCTTATATTATCTTGTGTTATTGATCTGAGAAGTAACACGCCCCGGACCCTTATTCCGCTGCGACCCAATTTGGGGGTGTTACAATATATACAGATTGGTATCAAGAGCCAAGGTTATAGAGAACCAGGTCAAATGTTTTTGCTGGACTATAACCGTTTTCAAACATTGCATTCTAAAAGGGTTTTGCTGGACTATAACCATTTTCAAACATTGCATTCATACAAAGGGGTTTTCACGGGACATACATACACTAATTGTGCATTAGTCGGTTAGGCTAGATGCATGCATGATTGATATTCATGATTGATATACATGTTATGATATAAATGTATATTACTATAAGAGTCTTATATTAAATACTAATATAAGTTATGTTGGAGTTTCAGATACGGTTATGTCAGATTCGGAAGATTCCACAGTCACCTACACGGCAGTGTCCAGTCCATTTCAGGATGGGTCAGACATTGGTTCACCAGGAGTCGATGGACCACCCATTATGCCAGAGGACCCATATCCTTACATAATGGCTGCTTATCAGGTTCTACCATCGCCTGACTACATACCTGGCCCCCGAGGAGCCGTAGTCACCTCCCCCACTAGACTTTGTTCCTGAGCCGATGTACCCTGAGTACATACTACAGGAGGATGAGATACTCCCGGCCGAGGAGCAGCCACTACCTGCTGCTGCCTCACCCACTGCAGATTCACCAGGATATGTTCCTGAGTCTGATCCGGAGGAGGAGCCGAAGGAGGACGATGAGGATCCCGAGGAGGATCCAGCTGATTACCCTGCTGATAGGGATGATGATGATGATGATGATGAGGATGAGGAGGAGGAGGAGGAGCACCCAGCTCCGGCCGACTCTGTCCCACCTGTACACCGTATGACTGCCAGGATATCTATCCAGGATGAGCCATCCATATCACTTCCTCCTAGGGAAGAGGTCGAGAGACTTCTTGCCTTAACCACCCCACCACCATCACCACTTACTCCACTATCATCTCCTTTACCACATATACCATCTCCCCCATTTCCAGCATCACCACCTGCTAGTCTTATTCGTCCGTTAGGCTATCGGGCTGCTATGATCCGGCTGAGAGCCGAGACACCATCCACTTCTCATCCATTACCACTACCTACTTCATCACCACCTTTGTAGTTACTATCTTCTGACCACAGGACAGACAGGCCCGAGATTACACTACCACCTCGGAAGAGGTTGGGTATTGACCTTGGTCCTAGGTACGAGATTGGAGAGAGTTCAGCTGCAGCTGCCACTAGACCGATTGGAGGTCGTAGGGCAGACTATGGGTTTGTCGGTACTATGGATACCGAGATCAGACGACAGAGAGCCGAGAAGGTTGGCTATAGGATTAGAGATGTTTGGGTAGACCCGAGATAGGCTGTTGAGGATGTAGCACCGATGACCCTTGAAGGGGTCAATGCTAGGGTGACTAAGCTTACTGCAGTCCAGGAGCAAGACACACAAAATATCAATGCTGTGATAGAGGATACTCAGGACAGGCAGACCCAAATATATCAGAGTGTTGAGACATTGTTTGATGATAGTCAGTACCACTATGAGACTGCACGACTACTAGATCAGGAGGCTCTGGTTTTCCGAGAGGCATGGGGATGCTCTATAGAGGTTAGCTATATGACACGTTCAGAGATTTTGGCATTACATTTTGTAGTGATAGGTCAGCAGACAGTGATTTCACAGTTGCAGGCAGCTGACCGTAAGAGTCAGGTTGTGACTTTGAAGATGCTACAGGCAGACTACCAGAGGCAGGTCCAGTTGGCTGAGGCATTAAAGTTGCTGAAAGGACTACAGACTCAGATGGTCGAGTTTCAGAGGCAGCATGGACCCGCAAAAGGTCTGGCACAGCCTGATGCACCAGGGGAGGCTGGTAGCAGTTCCTAGATTTGGTTATGTTGTAGCTATGCTATGCAGCCTGTTAAGTATTATGGGTTATTCCCAGCTAGCAGACTGTATAGATCTTTTGTTTTGTTTAGCTACCCAGTATAGGTCTTTTGTTCAGGTATTATCTATCTTGTACAACATACTAAGTGTTACGGGTATATCCCGGCTAGTATGGCTTTAGGTTGTTTCTTTTGTCTTGTAACCTAAGTGTAGTAATCATCTTGTATCTGAACCGAACATGTATGTTTTTCCAAGTTATATATGAAATGGACGGATTACGTTATCTATGAAATCAAATTTATTATAAATGAATGTCGATTTGGTTATACCATGGTTAATTTCAATAACAGTTGTACATTTCACTGTGTGATGTGATCTCGTTTTATTTAATGTGTATATGTTATGTCATAGTTATGATTTTATGAAATCTAACGGGTATTATGTTTTCTTGTGATTTAAAGAAAATGGCACCAAAGAGAAAGACCACGAGGTTAAACCCAGATGCAACACCAACACCAGTCACAGACACTCATACCACTACATCTATCACCAATGCCCAAATTCAGGCAATGATTAATGAAGGCGTTACTGCTGCACTGGCAGTACGTGATGCAACCAGAAATGGCGATGATAGCCATACTTCAGGAACGGGTGCCAGAAGGCCTGTGCAAGTTGCTCGTGAATGCACCTACCCGGACTTCCTAAAATGCCAACCCTTGAACTTCAAGGGCACTGAGGGAGTTGTATTCACACCGTAAATATATATAATATATAATAAAATATAAAATATATAAAGAAGTGTAAAAACCTCCATAAATAACAGTCGTTAGCACATTAAGTAATTTTTGGAAACTTACATAGTTAGTTAACTAAAGGCCCATGGATAAACCCATGCAAGCCTAAGCCCACCATCCATTGTAAGTATATAAACACCTCTCCATGCCTTGGAGAGGTGGTTAGTTGTTCATTTTTCACACATTAACAAAGTTATCTCTTTTATGTTTTGTCTCTCTCTAAATGTTCATCCAACCCACTCTCTCTACCCTCACATCTATTATGTTATAAGATTAGTCTACAAAGTAGACCATGCCAGAGAATAAATTCCCGTTGTGAGGTCAAGTTTTCTTTTTAAAATACTCGCCTTTAAGATGATGACCGAGTTACTATAAAAAATAATAGCAAGCCGTTTTGGCATGTTTTAAAAGGTTTTGAACTTCTGCTCGACTTCATTTCAGCATCATAATATTATTAAATGACATTTCTTGAGCCGCTAACATGTTATCGATTTTCAGAAGAAATGCCAACGTACATACTATTTACTTTTTTTTGACTTCTTTTAATTTTTTATTTTCTTTTTTTATTGAAAATTTTATATAAAAGAAAAATATTTTTGTGTTTTTATGTTTTCGTATGTACATATGATACAGGATATACCAGGAGTAACCACCCTTACTCGTCCTCTTCCTCCATCAGACATTTTTGGTTTTAATGAGATACTGGCTCTCATTACCGACGCTTTTTCGATCAAGAAATTGAATCTTTCTCTTGGCAAGGGTTTGGTAAAGATGTCAGCCAGTTGATATTTCGTCCAAACAAAGTAGAGTTCCACTATATCATTCTCCACCTGCTCCTTTATAAAATGGTATCATACATCAATGTGTTTGGCTCTTGAGTGTTATACGTTGTTGCAGTATAGAGCAATCGCACTTTTGTTGTCGCAGTACAAAGGAATCATATTGAATCGAATCCATCAATCTGTTGATGTGATCGCATACGATGGGATTTGACGCACAACACCTGAATAAGGAAATATTATTCCGCCCTCTGTCTTGATATCGTAGTGCTTTTTACTTCTTGGAGACCACCTACATTTTTATCACTAGGAATTAGAGCGGCTTCCCTAATGTACTGGTTATTGTCCTGACATCCTCTCGTGATTGATTCTGCATTGTTGTTAGAGACATTCTGGTATCTTTCGTGTTCCAGAAGGAGACCCATGTTATGAAATAAAAAAGGTTCCACCTTTGGATGGAATGAATCAGTTTAACCGCATTTTAAGTGCTGTTCGGTAGGCTTTGCCTGTTACACACCTACACACACAACAAAACAATCAAAATACAAACAACGTGTTCATAATCAGACTGCATAAATAATGTCGGGTCTACTGGATGTAAGATACATGAGGGATCCAATCATGTCATGGTAAAGTGTAGCATCAAATGGTTTCCCCTGTAGATCTTCATCCAGTTTACTCTTTTCTACCAACGGTTTTCTACAGATTTTATAACACCCCGTAGGTTTTAGGTCATTTTAGGCGTCATTTATTTCACTATTTATTTTTAGTGTTGTACGCGTTTGCTTTTAATTTTAATCGTTAAGTTAAATCGCGTAAGCTAAAAATTATCATACAACCTAAACGGGCATCAAAAAATTAAATGTTTATGTCAAGTAAGTGTTAGATAAATATTTAGTGGATAATTATTAACTTTGCACATTTTATTTGTATTGGTTACGTAAAGTGTTTACGTTTCACGATAAAATACGTTTAGGCATTCTCGAAACCACCAAAACTCTTATACGCTTTAACAAATACCCATTATTATACCCAATACCTAAAGTTTTATAAAACTTCACCTATGTTATCTTCATAGGCCAATTTTAATAAAGGAAACAAACCAAAGATACCACTTACAGTTATGCCTTATACATTTTATCTATGCATCATAAAGAAATCAAATTATTCAGATATTTCATAAAGCTCAAGTAACAACCTAGTAATCCTCACCCCCCTAATTTCGAATGTAATAAGGACCCAAGGGGGCAAGAACCACATAATTAACCAACTAGAACTTGTACAAACCTAGACTTATTAAACCTAAGGTACATGACTAATTATCATGACCAAAAGACTTCCATGTTTTGCTCATCTTGTCTTAGACTTTCTATAAGTAATCTTGACTAGCTTATGTAGTATATAAAGGCTTGTAACTAGAAAGATAAAACACACAACTCATTTCACTAGCAAAAACTTCACTCATTTCTCCCGTTTGCTCTTCCTAGGCCATGGCTAAACCACAACGCCCTTACACAATTCATACAAGTTTATTTACCAAGTAGACAAGTGATCTAACACCATATTAAGTATTAGAAGTGTATTGAAGGCTTGGTTTAGCATTTACAAGAGTTTAATCAAGAAGGTTTAAGATTAGGATTTCTTAGTAATTAGGGTTTTCTTTGTATTGGAAGCTTAGGTTTGGAATCTAAACTAGGGTTTAGATCTTGTTACTCTTCATCATACTTCATCCTAAGGTTATTTAAAAACCCTACACTCTTTAAATTTATGACTTTATGTGTATATGATGCTTATATAGTAAATCACCATCTAAGATATATATTAACATGTAAAATGGATTTTTACAATTAATCATGGTTTAGTATACTTTGTCATATGTAATATGGATGTTAAGATCATGTTGTAATTGAAGTATAAGTATTATACAAGTGTTGGATAATTTATAAAAGTATATATAAATTAATGGTTTAAAGGTTTACTTATTAAAGTTTATAAGTAAAAGAAATATGAGGACTTGTACTCTTGGACAAATGATGGACTAAGGACCCAAAGTATATAAGGTTTGTGGTATAAGACATTGTAGTGGACTTGTAACGAATTTCTAAGGCTAAAAACATATAAAAACAACTTTTATAAACATTTTAAGCAAAAGATCCAAACTTTCTAAATTAAATTCGGATATAAAGAATTTTTTATTTTATAAAATACTACATTTTACAAGGATCGTAGGCATATAAAGAACTCGAAAAACCGAGCTATAACGAAGAAGTTATGCTATTTGCAAGTTTATATAATTAAATATATAAAAAGTGATTTTATAAAAGTAATTTTATAAAATAAGTTACTGTTCATCTTAGATATTTTTTTATAAAATACTTTATTTAGATAGAAATTTTAAATACGAAGATGTGCTCGAAGAAATCACTATAAACGAAATTAAAACGAATAAGATACGACATTTACGAGATTACAGTTATTATGTTTTTTTTATAAATTATAAAAAAGTGCTATGAACAGTAAAGTACTGTTCATCAGAGGACTTAAAAATATTAAAATATAATATTTTGATATATTTTTCAATACGAAAGCGTAGACATAATAAACGTACAAAACGGGCTTAAAACGAGAAAGTTACGCCATTAAGAGGATGAGAGAGAGTGATATTTATAAATATTTTAACTTTATAAATATGATTTCACAAATACAATTAGATGGTGATGTAGCTATATAGAATTATATATGGTATTATTTATTCAATGTACTTAGTATCATTGACTATATTATTTTTTTAAATAAGGGGTTCATTCGGGCGTATTCGTGACGCATTTTCAGTTTACGATTTACATTATCGATTCACTCACTCAAGGTGAGTTCATAGCCTCACGTTTTACATTTTAATGATTTACATGTTTTGGGGTGAGAAACATGCATGATTCTACAATTAGACACAAGTGTACATTTTTACATTATAAATAATTGTTTGCCTAAGTAGTGATAACCCTCTAAACCCACAATCATGAACGGTCAATTACTATGTGAGCGCAAATGTTCTGAATAGATCTATTTGTGATTGACATCCCCGTTTGGGTGATTAGCTATCACTGGACAAATGAACGTATACCATGTCAGATTTGGGATGTTGCGGGTTAGAACATCATCACGGGCAATGTTGGCAATTTATATTGCAATTCATTTATGTCGAGCTTCAGTGTCATGAGCTTAGGGAAACGTAATTATATTTTTGTGATGTTTGCATCTGTTGCATTATCATACACTTGGGAAATCTTGTGGTCCTACATTATACATTTTATAAACCTATGAATTCACCAACATTATTGTTGACATTTTAAAGCATGTTTTCTCAGAAGATCAATGAGGTACAAGACAAGGGTAAATTGGTGGTCGTTATTTTGGTAGTCATATGCATTATAGATTTGGTTGATTATTAATTTTGGGAAAATAGTTGTTATTGACTAGAATCTTTGTATTTGAACACGATCAATGTGAAGCTTCGGGCTTTTGTAACAAGCAATTTGTTAAATCTAATGTATCGGTTTTAAATGACTTTTAAATGGTCGTTCTTATATATATCTTGTGTTATTGATCTATGAAGTAACACTCTCAGACCCATATTCTGCTGCGACCTAATTTGGGGGTGTTACAGATTGGTATTAAGAGACAAGGTTATAGAGAACCAGGTCAAATGTTTTCACTTGGACTATAACCATTTTCAAACATTGCATTCATACAAAAGGGTTTTCACGGGACATACACTCACTAGTTGTTGCATTATTTGGTTAGACTAGATGCATTCATAATTGATATACGTGTTAATAATATAGTACGTATATTACAATAAGAGTCTTATATTAATACTAATATAAGCTACTTTTGATTTTCAGATTTTGTCATGTCGGATTCAGAGGATTCCACAGTCACTTACACGGAGGTATCTAGTCCGTTCTAGGATCTGTCAAATATAGGATCTTCGGGAGTCATTGTACACGGAGATAATGGAATGCCCATGATGCCAAAGGACCCTTATGCATATGTAGAGGCCGCTATGCAGGAGATACCTTCACCAGATTTTTTTCCTAAGCTTGTATACCCAGAGTTTATGCCACCGTAGGATGATGTGCTTCCAACTGAGGAGCAGCCACTGCCTACTGCTGTCTCACCCACTGCTGATTCACCAAGTTATATTACTAAGTCCAATCCCGAGGAGGATCTAGAGGAGGATGATGAGGATCCTAAGGAGGATCCAGCTGATTACCCCACTGACAGAGATGATGATGATAAGGAGGAGGAGGAGTCCTCTAGAGATGATGATGATGACGACAAGGAGGAGGACGAGAACGAGGATGAGGAGGAGGAGCACCAAGCTCCGGCCGACTCTATCTCACCACCTATATTTTGTACACTTCTAGGATGTCATTCGAGATCAGGACACTATGTTCATTTCCACTTTCGATGGAGTAGGGTCGATAGTTTTCTTATCATTTAACTCGCCACATCACCACTTACATTATACTCATCACCACTAACGATTATAATATCCCCATCCACTACCTGTATCATCAACATTACCTAATCACATCCCACTACCTGATTAGTCCTACCCACATTTTTGGGCTATAAGCTCCCTATGATCCGGTTACAGCCGAGTCACCATCTTCTTCCCTTTCACTACCACTTACCTATTGTAATCTACATTCCAGCGGCATCTATGGCCATGATGAGGGTGCTGCACCCACCATTCCACCCTACATCTTAGCATCTCGATCAGAGGACTTCACCATCAGGGACACCACACTTCTTTAACTTTGTTGTTTCCATACCACATCACAACCTTTTTTCTACCTTATGACTATAGACGGATGCTTCTTGTTACATTATGCCTCAGAGAGGTTGTGATTGCTCCGGTCCTAGATATGAGGTCGAGGAGTGTTCATCTGCTCTATGCTGTAGGCTACTGGAGGCTTTAGAGCAAGATTATGGTTCTTGTTGGCACTAGATTCCGAGATGATTCCGTGACCCAAATAGGGAGATAGGTTACGGGATTACTGATATTTAGGAGGATCCAAATGAGATTGCAGAGGAGATACCAGCGATTGATATGGCAGAGTTGGGTCAGAGGATGACTAATTTTGTCACGACTATTAGACAAGACACTAATGAGATCTATGGGAGACTGGACGATGCACAAGATGATAGATCATTGATGAGCGGTCAGCTTAACTTACTACGCAGAGATAGGCGCTCCTATGCTCGCACTACTAGACTTATGTAGGCTGAGGCCAAAGCTTCTCGTGAGGCTTGGGTACAGTCTATGGATGCCAGTGATATGGCACGTTCTGAGGTTAGAGGACTACAGACTATGGTTTTAGCATAGCAGACAGAGATTAGAGATTTACGGGCAGCAGACCGCAGACGACAAACACAGCTCACAAGGCACTTACTCTGCTAAGGACATTGCAGACTCAGATGGCAGTACTACAGAGTCAGCAGACACCTGCTAGGGATCCAGCACATCCTGATGTGCCGGAAGAGGCCGATAGTAGGTCTTAGATCTGGTTATGTTATAGCTATGTTGTATAGTCTACTAAGTATTACGGGGTAACTCCCGGCTAATGAGGCTCTAGGTTTTATTTTCCTCTTGTAACCTTATGGTAGTGATCATTTTGTAACCAAATCGGTCATGTATGTTTTCCAGATTATATATGGAAGGGATGTATTATGTCATGTCTGTAATCGAATTTATTATGAATGAATGTCGATTTAGCTACACCATTGTTAATTTCAATTCAGTTGTATATTTCACTGTGTGATGTGATCTCACTTTATTTATTATGTATATGTCATGTCATGGTTATAATTTGTATGAAATCTAACGTGTATTATATTTTCTTGTGATTTGATGAAAATGGCACCAAAAAGAACCACAAGATCATCACCAGCCACAACAACCATCACCACTACCCCTATGACTGATGCCCAGCTTAAGGCACTGATTGACCAAGGCATTGTTGATGCATTGGCAGCACGTGACGCTGACAGAAGCCAAAATGGCGAAGACAGTCATGATTATTAGATATGGGTGTAAGGGACAGCTCCTTTTGCACGTGAGTGCACTTACCAAACTTTATGAAATGGAACCCACTATTTTAAGGGTACTGAAGGATTGTCGAGTTGAATCAGTGTTTGAAAGAATGGAAACTAGGTTCCATATATGCAACTGCACTGTGGAAGGAAAACAAATCAAGTTTGCACTTGTAATTTTCATGGAAGTGCTTTATCATGGTAGGAAGCCACGTTAGGAATGATTTGGTCACGATGTTGATTTATTGCAATGACATGGATCAAACCTAAAAGAAGAATGAGCGAAAAATACTGCCCAAAGGGCGAGATCAAGAATTAAAAAAAAAAAAAAAAAAAAAAATAAAAAAAAAAAAAAAAAAAAAAAAAAAAATAAAAAAAAAAAAAAACCAAGGCGAGTTTAAGAAGCTGGAGGTTGAGATGTGGAATCTAAAGGTTAAAGGTTACCGATGTGAGTAGCTATAAACCAACGCTTTTAAAGAATGGCATTGATGTGTACTAGGATGATTGCTAAATGAGTCGGATATGATGAAGAGGTATTTATTGTGGTTTGCCGACATGATTACGAAGTGTTTAATGGCATCTAAGCCCAAGACCATGCAGGATGCAATCAAATTTGCAACTGAACTCATGGACAAGAAGATCAACACCTTTGATAAACATCAGGCTGACAACAAAAGAAAGTTTGATCACACTTCTAAGAATAATCAGAAACAACAACAACAAAACAAGAGGCAGAACACTGGTAGACCCTACACTGCAGTGGTCTGGTGAGAAGAAACCTTAAGAGGACTAAACCTTCTGTGCTCAAATGCAACTATCACCAATGCAGTCTGTGTTGCTCCAATATTTCCATAAGTGCAAAGAGATCGGCCATCGGGCCTTGTAAATATAGGAGTACTGAAATGCTAATACTGCTAATAACCAAGTAGGGACACTAGGGTAGGTTAAAAGCTACAGGCTTTGGGGTTCCGGAGACGGGAATTTTAAGAGGAATGCAAAGCTGAAGACAAAAACCATGGATATCAAGGTGTGTAAATGGCAATGCTCAGCAAAAAGTGTATGCGAGTAGGGCCATTGTTGGGACAAACCCAGGCTAAACGTTGTTACGGGTACATTCCTATTAAAAACAACCGCTAGCTTCTTTCTTATTTGTATTGGTACCGGATAGTAGTTTTTTGTGTCTACGATATTTAGCTCCAAATTGATACCATACCACTACCTTAGATAATTATTATGATGTTGAACTATCTGAGGGGAGAATAACGTGGTTTAACATAATCATTCGGGGTTTACATTTAAACTTATTAATATTCAATTCAATATCGAATTATTGCCAGTAGAATTGATAGTTCTCGAAGTTATAATTGATATGGTTTGGTTGGAAAGTTACACAAGATGTCATTGTTGTATGCCGAGAAAATTGTTCGTTATTCATTGGGGAAAATGAACCTTATTTGCTTCAGGGTGACGGAAGCATCGGGAAACCAGACTTCTTGAAACTTCTATATCATGCACTAAAACAACATAAGTAACATGCTAAATAGGGATGTACTTTCTTTTTGGCACATGTTACTACAAAAGAGACTGAAGACAAGTCAGAGGAGAAGCGACTTAAGGATGTACCGATCGTTTGAGATTTTCTTGAAGTATTTCCTGAAGACTTTTCGGGTCTCCCTCTGACTTGTAAGTGGAATTCAAATCATTTGATAACTGGTGTTGCACCTGTAGCACGGGCACTATTACCGATTTGCTCATTTAAATTGAGAATTGTCGGGCCAATCTTATAGGAGTTATTCCGAAAGGCTTTATATGGCTCCAAATTCCTCAACTTGGGAGCTCCAAATCTTGTTGCTCAAGAAGAAGGCTGAAATCAGTTCAATGTGCATCGACACTGAGACTGGAACAAATGACGGTGAAGAATCGTTATCCACAGTCCCACGGAGAGAAATTTATATTGTATCAAACTACAAGGATCCAACATTTATTCTAAGATAGACCTACGATTAGGTTATCACCAGCTTTGAGTACGTGAAGAAGATATTCTAAAGATGACATTCAGAACTTGTTATGGTCATTACGAGTTTCAGGTTATGCCATTTGGTTTGAACGAAACCCTATCGGCTAAGTATTTAGGAACTTCATGAATCGGGTGTGCAAGCTTACTTGGTTAAAGTTTGTGTATTATCTTTATGATGATATCCCTTATTCTATTACCAGGAAACAAGAAGGAACATGAAGAACATCTTAAGGCAATTATGGAATTGCTTAAGAAAGAGGAGTTGTACGCTAAATTCTCTAAATGTGAATTTTGGATTCCCAAGGTATAATTTCTCAGCCACGTGATTGATAGTCAAGGCATTTACGTGGATCCCACCAAGATTGAATCCATAAAAGATTGGGCATCTCCTAAAATACCAACAAAGATTTGTTAATTTTTAGGTCTTGTTGGGTATTACCGAAGATTCATTGAAGGATTTTCGAAGATCGCCAAGTTGATGACCAAGCTTACTCAAAATGGATTTAAGTTTGATTGGGGTGACAAGGAGGAAGCTGCCTTCCAGTTAATTAAGCAGAAGTTGTGCCTTGTGCCGCCAATCTGCTCTACCTGAAGGAAGCAAGGATTTTGTGGTCTATTGTGATGCTTCACATAAGGGATTGGGTGTTGTATTAATGTAAAGAGAGAAAGTAATTACTTATGCATCACGCCAATTGAAAATTCATGAGAAGAACTATACACTCATGATTTAGAACTTGGATCGGTAGTGTTTGCTCTAAAAATTTGGAGATACTATTTGTACGGAACCAAGTGTACGGTGTTTACAGATCACACGAGTTTACAACACATTCTTGATCAAAATGAGCTGAACATGAAGAAATGTCATTGGTTAGAGTTATTCAGCGGTTACGATTGTGAAATACGTGACCACCCACGGAAAGCCATTACGGGTTCGAGCCTTAGTCATGACTATTGGTTTGAATCTCCCTAAGCAAATTCTAGAAGCTTAAATAGAGGCACATAAACCAAAGGATCTCAAAAATGAAGATGTAGGAGGTATGATCAGGAAGGATATACCTAAAGAAAAGTTGGAACCTGTTGCCAAGAACACTTATGCTAAATGGCAGGAGTTGGTTACCATGTTATGGCGATTTGAAGACTGTGATCATGCACGAGTCCCACAAGTCAAAATACTCTATCCATCCGAGTTCTGACAAGATGTATCAGGACATGAAGAAGCTATATTGATGGCCCAATATGAAGGCCGACATCGCTACCTATGTTAGCAAACATTGGACATGTGCTAAGGTCAAGGCTGAACACTAAAGGCCATCGGGTTTGTTGGTGAAACTCAAGATACCTCAAAGGAAGTGGGATAACATCACTCTAGATTTTATTATGAAGCTTCCTAAGTCATCACAAGGTTATGACACCATTTGGATGATTGTTGACAGACTCCCAATCCGCAATCCTCATACCAATGAGGGAAACTGATCCCATGAAAGATTGGCAAGAATGTACTTGAAAGAGGTAGTCACAAGGCATAGAATACCTGTCCCAATCATTTATGACATCGACCCTAGGTTCGCATCGAATTTCTGGAGGTCACTTCAGAAGGCCTTGGGTACGAATTTGGATATAAGTACTTCCAATTTTCTTTTTTTTTTTTTTTATTTTAACATCCATAGACTAACAGACAAAGTGAGAGGACTATCTAAACTCTCAAGGATATGTTACGTGCTTGTATGATCAACTTTGATAAGGGTTGGGTTAACCATTTGCCATTAGTCGAGTTTTCATATAAAAAGAGTATCAGCTAGCATCTAGGCGCACTGTTTGAAGCACTTACGGTTAAAAAGTGTCGTTTCATTGTTTGTATGGCCAAAGTTTGGAGAAGGTTCAACTCACTTGAGTCCAGAAATTGTTTAGAGCATCGACGAGAGGTCATTCAGATCAAGCAAAGAATTTAAGCCGCCTGTGATCGACAAAAGAGTTACGCCGATTTAAAAGCGCAGCGATGAAAAATTTAAGTTGGAGATGAGTTATGTCAAGGTTTCGACTTGTAAAGGAGTAGTTACGTTTAGCAAATGAGAGAGAAAGAAAGTTTGAAGATAATCGTTTCGCGAAAGAGCATTACCGAAGGAATTATACGAAGGATCGATTATTCGTTGATACGTCGACAAAAATCAACGATGTAGAGTATTGTACAAAGTGGAAGATATCGCCACTTACCTTGTAGAGTATGTAAAGTTTTGGGATGATTGGGGAGTTGACCGTTATGGGAACGCCAACTTAGGTTGTTGTTTTTGATCTATGATCAAGACGTTGTAAATAGTTGTGTCTTTGTCATAATAACGGTCGGGAAAATAAGTGTCTAACAACTTGTACTTTAAGCCTTAATCTATTTGTTTCTTGATTTTTATTTAACAACAATTTACTTCCCTCTAACCTAATGATTAACCTCTGGCTTTACACGAATGAGGAGCCATACGAACATGCATGTCTATTTCGGTGTTCCGGCCATGTATGCATGTCTTGTACCTTGTTGGTTTATGACTTTTGGTGAAAGTTAGAAGGTTCCTACCCTATATCATTCTTCATCCTAACCGTTGGTTAAATTCGAATGGGGATGTGATCGAACACTCATGTCTATCCTGGCGTTCCGGGTGTGTATGTGTGCTTCAGCTGCCTTGTTGGAGTGGTACTTCTGGTGAAAGATTGTAGAATGATCAAACCGTACGCCTTTCCATACAAAAACCCATATTTACCTTTATAAACTTGTTACTCCTTGGCTTTAGTGGTGGAGATGTGTATCCTTGCCAAGCTTATGATAGAATACTCGTCACGACCGAGCAATTGAGTGAATTAGTTACATGTTACCACATAGATTAGTTGAGTGATTTGAGTGTTTTCATCTTCCTATTTCGTGAGGTGTTTGGTTGTGTACTTGTAATAGATCGAATAAATGCTTTAACAGAAAATATCCTTAGGGATACATTTTTGTAAACTTCTAAAGGCTACTTGAGGACAAGTAGGATTCAAGTGGGGGGATATTTGATGACATCAAATAACGTCTATTTTATAGCATCGTTTATCCCACGATATTAACCCATTTTGTATAGTTATTGCAAAGAATTGTTACTTAATCGTTTATATTTGAGAATTGCAGTAATTATGGAGTAATTGGTGAAACATAGCAAAAGGCGCGCATTCTGGAGCTTAAATGAAGATATTTTGAAGATTACTATTCTGAAGACCAATACGCCGTATCCATCAAGAAGATACGGCGTATCCGTGCCTGCACTCACCAAAGACCATAGAAGATTAAAGTGCAATACGCCGTATCCAGAAGACTCAATACGTCGTATTCAAAAAATGGAATCAATATAATATTCTATAAGATATCAAACGTGGTCCCTACTCCAAGAAATCCCCAATACGACGTATCCACTCTATTGGATACGCCATATTGAACCGACTTCCAGACATTATAAATAGAAATCTCAAAAACGAGTTTTAAGTGTGCTAAATCATATTCTTGATACCTAAACCACAAAAGTTGATTTTCAGAAGAGAAAAAGAGCAGAAGAGGTCGAGCAACGTATTCAATTCCATAGGAGACATCGTGTAATTCCATATACTTTAGTAATCGTTCAGTTTTTGGTATCATTCGTTAACTCGGTTAGTTTACCTTGGCTAAATTATTACTCTTGTATTTATTATGACGTTTGAAGGCTAATACCTTCGGGTATTAGCCATTATTATGAAGATCTGAATGTTTGGTATTTGTTTATATCGATTTCTTGATTTATCGTTGAGTGCTTGTTTATGTTTATCAATTTATACTTGTTTACGCGCTTTTGTATGCGACCTATCATTCAACTGGATCTAGCTAAGTGGACCAAGCGGATCTAGAGTCCGGGATAGCTCTCCATATAGTAATTTATACACCTAGAATAATAGTTACACAAATATTGTCCTTCTAAGTCTGTGTCTAGGATACGCTTCGGGCTTAACTAGTTAATTGGATATTGCCAATGGTTTATTGATCGTGTTGACTAGCAGGTGACCTAGATAATTCAACAAATAACGTTCTGATTCCATTGGATAGTTGGACAAGTGGACTACTAGTGTATAGATTGCCATTAAGCGGTAAGTGGGTAAAGTCTCTATGAGCTAGGGTTTAACAAGATCACCATTGCTTTAATCCCTATGATAGATTATAATCAGCAAATAAGGATGCTTTATGCGGATGCTTTAATTGTGACAGAATTAACGTGTCTAGGTCTTAGGATGATGTAACGCCTAAGTCTTAAGAATGATATGCCACCTCGAGAGAAGAAATCGTTGCACTAAATAAACAAACCAACGTTCTAATCGGATTAATAATGGTTAATATAGTTTTCTTATATAAGGTTCAACCGCTCTTTTATCTTTTGTTAATTAGCTTGCGTGGGTAACAGTTTCTTGAATTGATTATAGTCACAAACCAAACTGTACCAGTCTCTCAGGCTAAAAACCCCCCTTTTCCATTAGAATTAGGATTTAGACTGACATAGGTTTAACATAGGATTAGAATAGAATTAACATAGATTAGATAACCAAGATATTAATTAAATTGGTAGATTTAACCTCCCTCTCAGTGATCAACACCCTACTTACCACGAAACTACTACCGATCGGGTACACTGCCCGTTAAAGTGTTGTTTTTGGTTGAGTCGGTAAAATATAAATTTAAAACTTGAATCATATAAAAAACAACCCTACACTACATAACATCAGTTATAAATAGATCTATTTGGGATTGACATCCCCGTCCAGGTGAGTCATGCTCACTGTGCCGGTTTGCCGGACAACGGATGTATACCATGTCGGATTTGGGATGTTGCGGGTTAGAACATCATCACGGGCAATGTTGGCAATTTATATTGCAATTCATACATGTCGAGCTTCGGTGTCATGAGCTTAGGGAAACGTAATTACATTTTATGATGTTTGTATCTGTTGCATTATCATGGGAAAATCTTACAGTCTTATATTATACAATTTTACAAACCTATGAATCCACCAACATTATTGTTGACATTTTAAGCAATATTTTCTCAAGAGATCAATGAGGTAAAAGACCAATGATACATTGGTGGTCATTATTTTGGAAGTCGTATGCATTAAAGATTTGGTTGCATTACATTTTGGGGATATATTTGTTATGGGCTAAAATCTTTGTATTTTGAACAATGAACAAGTGAAGTTTCGGACTTATGTAACAACAATTTGCTAAATCCAATGTATCAGATTTAAACGACTTTTAAATGGTCATTCTTATATATATCTTGTGCTATTGATCTATGAAGTACAATGATATTCACCTTTTGAGGGTAATTATATATCAAATAGTATAATAAAATATCAAATATAAAATCCCCGCAAGTCAACCTAGTCAGTTCAGAATCAGGGTGTTCAGAATATTGGGAATGGAAATGTTGTAGCAGCACGGGCTGAGGGTAATGCGCCATGGGAATAATGGTCTATCTGATAAGGTGTTACAACTGCAGAGGATTGGGTCATCTTGCTAGGAACTGCACAGTCAGACCAAGGAGAAGGGATGCTGCTTATCTTCAGACTCAGTTGTTGATTGCTCAAAAGGAAGAAGCAGGAATCAACTCAAGAGAAGAGTTTTGTTTTGATGGCGCTGCAGCAGATGTGATGAAATTGAGGAGTCATTGCCAAAATGCATTTTGGATGGCTAATTTGCAGCAAGCATCGACATCGGTACTCTAGACTGACAAAGCCTCCCGTTATGGATTCAGGTCGGATCAGCTGAGGTTATATAAATTTGTTTATGGATGCGTCGACTAGGGTTGCTCATAGCTTTATGACCAGGGGAACCTAAAGCTTCTCATCAATTTCGTCTGGAAGTTTTTGGGAACCGTTCGCTTTGGAAATGATCATGTTGCTGCAATTTTGGGTTTCGGTGATCTTCAATGGGGAAATCTTTTGATCACCAGGGTTTATTTCGTTGAGGGCTTGGGGCACAATCTTTTCTCAGTTGGGCAGTTTTGTGATTCAGATTTGAGGTTGAGCTTTCAGAGAGGGAATTCTTGTTTTGTCAGATCTTAGGAAGGAGTTGATTTGTTAAAAGGAAATCGTACAACAAACCTTTACACCATCAATATCCATGAATTGCATCAGCATCCAAATTTTGACTCATGGTCGAGCAAATTCTACCAGTCTTGTTTATGGCTTCAATTTTATCCACCCTAAATTTTGACACCATCATTGACTTGACAATATCGATCTTGTCATCCGGTCTTCCAAAATTCAAATATCAAAAGTTACACTTTGTCCCTTATGTGTGCAAGGGAAAAAAGCAAAAGGGCATCACACCCACCCAAACCCAGGTGCCAAATTGACTAAGCAGAGGTTACACCTTCTTCATAGTTGATTTGTGTGGTCCAATGAGAAATTGCTAGATAATGGGAAAGCGATCTGTTTTGGTGATGTGGACGTTACTCCCGTTACACATGGTACATTTTTCTCAGATCAAAAGATGAAGCTCAGAAGTGATTAAAAACTTACCTGAAGCGAATTTACTGTCCTTCTTCTGTCACCTGTCATATCGTAAGAAACGACTACTGGCACAGATTCAAATATCAAATCCTTAAAGAATACTTTGATAGTGTAGGCTTCTCTCACCAGAAGTGTTTGTCCGTACACCTCAACAAATATGGAGTAGTGAACGAAGAAATCGAACGTTGGTTGAGGCTGCTAGAACATTGTTGATTTTCTCTCATGAGCTCGTTTTCTTTTGGGCTGAAGCGATTGCTACTGCGTGCTACAACTCAAAATACGCTCCATCATTCTCACCGTCGATTTAACAAAACAACCATTCGAGATCATTAATGCAGTAAACTGGATTTCTCTTTCTACATGTATTTAAGGCTCTCTGTTATCCCAAGATTGATCGTGAAGTATTGGGAAGCTTGGTGCAAAAAGGTGATATTGGATTTTCATTGGTTTTTTGTGATTCACTGTGCCTTACAGGGTTTACAACGGAAGAGACAAAGAAAATCATTGGAGACAATGAATGTGTCTTTTGATGAGCTTTCAGCAATGGCTTTTGAACAAAGCAGTTCAAAACCCGGGCCTCAAAGAATGACTTCTGGACAAATCAGTTCAGGACTCGATCTTACTTATGCTCCGTCAACAATAACAACTCAAAAACCAACTGAAGGTGAATTGGATTTACTGTTCGAAGCTATGTATGATGATTATATTGGTGGTCAACCGTCTTCTACTCCAAAAACTGCTCCGGATGCTCAAGCACCTCAAAGCTCTTCAGACTCCAACGGGCAACTTACAACACAGCTATGTACAGCACCGACACCAACAAATTCATCCTCTCAAGCTACAAATTGTCCAAATTCTTCACAGGATGTTGACGAGCTCGAAACACAACAACATGGTCAGCATCAACCCGCAACAATTGCTGACAATGTTCCAAATGCTATGTTCGATGAAAATACGTTTGTCAATCCCTTTGCTACTCCTTCACATAGTGATGCTCTCATCTTCATCTCACAATATGTGGATCCATCGAATACTGCATACGTTTTACCTAACCATACCCTCTGAATTTCATTGGGGGACTAAGGATCACCCTCTGGAACAAGTGATCGGAGAACCCTCTCGACCAGTTTTGACAAGGAATCAACTGCGATCCGATGGTGACATGTGCATGTACGCATTAACGGTAAGCACTGTGGAACCCAAGAATGTCAAAGAGGCTATGACCGACCCTGCATGGATTGATCAATAGGCAAGAAAGAGCTTCTTCAGTTAAAAGGCTTGATGTATGGGTGTTAGTTCCTCTTCCGGATAACATAAAACCTCTTACGTTGAAATGGTTATTCAAAAACAAGCATGATGAAGAGAACACGGTCATCCGAAACAAGTCTCGTCTGGTTGTGAGAGGGTACCGCCAAGAGGAAGGAATAGATTTTGAAGAATCCTTCGCTCCTGTTGCTAGAATGGAAGCTATCAGGATATTTTTGGCATATGCTGCACACAAATCGTTCATTGTGTTTCAAATGGACGTGAAAACTGCTTTCTTGCATGGTACGCTAAAAGAAGACGTGTACGTGTGCCAACCTGAAGGTTTCATCGATGATGATCATCCAAGCCATGTCTAAAGTTTAAAGAAGGCATTATATGGGTTAAAGCAAGCACCAAGGGCATGGTACGATGAATTGTCAAAGAGTTTCTCCTACAGAATCACTTCTTCAAAGGCACAATTGATCCAACGTTGTTTATAAGACGCTTCGACGATGACATCTTAGTGGTACAGGTCTATGTTGATGATATTATCTTTGGTTCTACACACCCTAGGTATACCCAACTATTTTCTGACCTCATGAAAAGCCGCTTCGAAATGTCGATGATGGGGGAAATGACGTTTTTCCTTGGTTTACAAGTTAACCAATCCCCCCGTGGCATCTTTATAAACCAGTCCAACTACGTGTTAGAAATCCTTAAAAAATATGGAATGGAAGCTTGTGATCCCGTTGGAACTCCAATGGAGATCAAAGACAAGCTTGACCTTGACAAGAATGGGACTCTAGTCGATGCAACAAAATATCGTAGCATGATTGGTGCCCTAATGTATCTTACGTCTAGTAGATCGGACATTGTACAATCCCCCCCCCCCCCTTGTTTGTTTTTTTTCCTCTACTTGTTTATGTGCTCGGTACCGGGCTAAGCCAACCGAGAAGCACCTCAAGGAGGTTAAAAGGATCTTTCGTTATCTCCGGGGAACCGTTAATACCGGGTCTTTGGTATTAGGGATTCTTGTATTGAAAACTAACGGATTTTCAGATGCGGACTTTGCGGGATGTACCAGACACCTTCAAGAGTACTTCCGGTGGAGCTCAATTCTTAGGCGAAAAGCTGGTTAGCTGGTCCTCAAAGAAACAAGACTGTATGCGCTGTCAACCGCGGAAGCAGAATATGTGTCTCTATCCGCTTGCTGTGCCCAAGTCCTTTGGATGCGGACACAGTTAACGGATTATGGCTTTCACTTCAAACAAGATTCCATTACTGTGATTCGATTCAGCCTAGCCATATCCTGCAACCCGGTCAACACTCAAGAACCAATAAATCACATGCTTTCCGCTACCATTTCATAATGGAACACGTGGAAAGGGTACGATTGGAAACTGGTATTTTGTCAAGACGGATTATCCAACTGGCGCCTCTTCACCAAGCGCTTCAGTAGACCGATTCAACTATTTGGTCGTCGCCTTGGTTATGCGCAGTTTATCTCCTAATAAGAACTTGACCTGATTGCAAATTCGTTATCCTTTGTATATATTTTATTAGAAAAACAAAATATAAACATTTAAAACCTATAAAAAAAAATACAAAATCAAAAAATTCAAAAAAAAAAATTAAAAAAAAAAATAAAAAAAATAAAAAAAAAAAATAGAAAAAAAAAAAAAAAAAAAAAAATATACAAAAAGAATCTTCTCCGACAGTCTCTCGACAATCGATAACATTTGCGCACCTAGAATGTTGATTATATCTAAGCAATCAGTGAATAAATGAAGTGCGAGCGAGAATTTCATTTGCTTTCAAATACATGTCCTTTCAGTTTTTTTTCTCCTACGACTTCTGAGAAATGTCAGCTTTAGGACTCGGTCTCCAAAGATAGGAAAGGTTCCAATTTATGTACATTTATCCTAACAACGGAAGACTATATTTCTCGTCTTGAGCAAAGTCATGTAAACATTCAAAGCTTTGAAGTCAAGGAAGAAGTCTTTAAGGAAACATGATGGTAAATAAAGATATATATCACATATTTTCTGTTGAGCACAATTTTCAAGATATTCTACAAAAAGAAAATTTCAAATTTTTTTCAAAATTGTGTGCTAACAAACTCCCACACTCCAAGTTTTCAATCTATTCTATAATTGAAGGGGGAGTATTATTAATATGATTCATTCTGCATGCACTCCCTCATGTTCTCTTTCCATTTACTTTGTTAGGCTCATGTGAATTCCGGACATTAACTTGTTTTTAATTCACTAATTGTTCAAAAATTGTAACACATATGCAATTTTGAGGGGGAGAATAGTGATTAAAATGTGATCAATACGGATTAATAAGGATACGATCTTCAATCTATAAGTGCGTTCCCAAACCTCGCATGTGCAAAACTCTTTCATAATATGGTGCATATGTGTAGGGGGAGCTTTTTGGTAACTCTGGAAACTTCTCAATTGTGTCTCTCATCATGATTTCTCAGACACGTTGATTGATTTTTCATCAAATGGTTTTATGGATCTTCATGGCAATATCTCAAATACGGTACCACTGTTATTATTTCTCAGGAGTTTATCAAGGCGGTTAAGGTTCGGTTTATTGTTCCAATGATCCTGCCAGAACCGGAAGGGATCATGCCAGGAACACTCCATTAGATAGAGTAGAAGTCCTAGGTATGATTGAAAAAAGGAGTAAAGTGAGAATAAGGGAATAGTGCCGACTGAGATGGAGCTAGTGCTGGAATAAACCCAACAAGGTACTAGTCATGAAGTCTTGGTAAGGCACTTGATGGGTTGATGAACTGAAAAAGAATTGATTAAGGATAAAAGGGTGAAAAGAAAGAAGCCACTCCACACAACTCTTAGTGCAGAATCCGGGTCAATGATGAATCTATCCGGTAATCACAATAGTGATTTCGATATTGAAGACTAAGTCATATGGACCAGTGATTGCAATGCACAACCCTCCCTAGCCACTCAGAATCTCTCAAAAGATTTCTGTTTCATTTCTCACGGAGTTCATCACATTTCTATCGACTTTCTCATTCCGAGATCATCATGGACCCAGTGATGCAATGCACAACCCTCCCTAGCCACTCAGAATCTCTCAAAAGATTTTTGTTTCATTTCTCACAGAGATCAACACGTTTCTATCGGCTTTCTCATTCCGAGATCGTTGATATTGAAAAGGTGGCAGTCCGCTCCAGCCTCCGATTACCAAATAACAAATGTGCACTTATAGAGTCTAGAGCCAACGAGATCCATCAAAAATCTCACTAGGACACAAATTCCAATATACAAAATGTCGTACATCATTATACAACATTTGGTATCAATAAGTCCTACGCATTATCCTTGTGATAATTGCCAGAACATCAGAGTGATACTCTTTAGTATTCACAGTGACGATGGAAATCCTTCTTGAGCCAACATCAAACAAGCTCTTGGTAGGTGACTTGCGAGATTCTAAATGAATCAAGCTTGTGTCAACTGGATATCGATTTTGGTCCAGTATATGAATTGACGACTCAATCAGAAAGATAGTAACTATCTGATTCACTCTTACCGTGTTGTCTGCTTTGAGACGTTCCGGTAATGAGAACAAGCAAGTACGGTGAATCTAATGCAATCGCGTTAGAGGATCTAATACTTTGAGCTGGAAACCCTATCAAGGAGGTTCTTCTAAATTGAACCTACCTGATCACAGGTACAGTATTTATACTGTAAAATGGTCCTCACGGAACCGGAGGTTAATGTAACCGAACTCAAGACGAATGACAAAGCCATATTCGTCTATATCTGCTGTTTATCACTAACATCAATTTTCAGGTATAAGTGACGGCGTTACAACCTCATTCTAGCGGAGTCAAGATTCAAGACCTCATGCTCAATCGACAACGATAAATACATGATGAAAGCTCAAGCACACGTGTCAAAGTCTTCCGCAATCTCTGATGTACAAGCACTTCCTCAAAAGAACATTTTTGACAAGATTGCCGGACAATAACAAAGACATATCTTACAAGTGGATCAAGTACTACTCCTACCGTGATGTGGTACAAGTAATCATGTTAAAGAAAATGTTGAGGGAGATTGTTAGCAAGCTTTCAAGACCTTGAGCATGAGGGTGGAGACACAAGATCGCAAGGCGGCATAAAGATTCAAGGATAAAGATTTAGAGATCTCAGTAGTCAAGACAAATCAAAGCCAAAGACCACGATATCAGTATTTTGTCAAAGAATATCAAGTTAAAGATCAAGATCCAAGATCACAAGCATGCAAATGGAACTTCAAAAAGAATTCCCAAGAATACAAGGCTCCAAGACTCAAGACGTCACAAGAAGGATCCACAATTGAATGACCACCCCTTAGGGGGAGATTGTTAGCCGTGTTTTTATTAAAGTGATGGTCATTAAATATTCCCGAGCCTTGTATAAGTAAAACATAGTTTACGGGAATTTATTTAAGCTAATTGGGCCTAGTTGTCGGGCTTAAGTCCATTAGAAATAAATTCGGCCCAAAGAAAAGCCCACAAGGCTTGTCCACTCTATGTACTATTTAAAGCCCTCTCCAAGTGTGGAGAGGGTGTTGCTTCTCATTTTTCTTTTCTAAGTGCAAGTAACCATCTTATTTTCTCTCTTTGTCTCTCTCTCTAGTTCTTTCTCTCTCTAAAAATCTTTTTCTTATTTTTGTGTTCATGGTGATGAAATGATATCATCTAATAGGGAAAAACTAAGCAAGGAAACAGGCAGTTAGATCCTCCCAAGTGGAGATGGATCTCGTGGGTAAACGTTCAAGCTAATTGCTAGCTTGATCATGAAGGAAAAGTTGAAATAAATGCAGGCGCGTTCTTTCCCTATTTGCACCATTATGGTCAAGTGAGTCCATAAGTTTTAGAAAATCCTTAAGGTGTTTGTTTGGATCTACGGCCTAGAGTTCATGGATGCAGATTCTTTTGGGCCCCCAACCCAGATAGTGTCTGTCAGCTCCTTAACAGATGACACATTGTCTTCCTTCAAAGAGCTCAAATGATGTTTTTTCGAAGCCCCTCGAGCTAGTCGGGAATAATCTCCTAAAGGACGGGGTTGGTTTCATCTCCCATGATGGTTAACGAAAGGAAAGGTTACAAAAACAAAGGAAACAAAGAAACGATAGACTAAAAGAAAGCTAATTAAAAAGAAAAAGAAAAATCTCACTTGATAGGAATCTCAT
The DNA here is from genome assembly GCA_026074375.1 of Tanacetum coccineum. NCBI lineage: Eukaryota > Viridiplantae > Streptophyta > Magnoliopsida > Asterales > Asteraceae > Tanacetum > Tanacetum coccineum. The sequence continues at coordinate 29,166 of BQNB010009802.1, forward strand.
GAGTAGTCCTAAGCTATATAAAATCCAAAACCTAGACTATTCCGAGGCAGTGGCGCCAAAAACTTGATGCGGATATTGCAAAACTCAAAAGTTTTACAATCCTCCTAGGTAGAGTACCTAATCGTTGCAGTGTAGTATAGGCAAGACTCAGGGGATTGATCATTCTCTAGGGCAATAGTGAGGTAGGTTCGAATTGTATGTTCACTAAGATCTAAGGGTTGAGGGAACAATATTTTTGTATTTTTATATTTTATGAAAGCAAGTAAAATATCAGGTTTTGAAAGGGGTTTTAAACTAAGCTAAAAATAATCTAAATCTAAACTAATTATGCAAGAAAAGTAAAATTTACGGGAACTCTTATAGGTAAACAAACATGCTCACTTAATCATGCACTACTCCCTAGTTGATTCTTCTAACCCGTCACCCGTCACCCTCATTAGTGTAATGTGTAAATATTCCCCTTATTCAATTGCGAACTGGTCAGAGACGCATCTATGTAATCACCTAAGCAGGCTGCTCCTGTGCGACGCTTTTCCCACCCAATAGTTAAACTACGCACATCAAATACTTAATTAGCTATCTTCCAAAATGTGAGGGTTTCACTTAGTTCTAATCACGTTTCACTAGACGTCTATGCAAATGTAATATCTTATAGCTAGTTTTCTAAGCTTGACGTGCACACCACTAACAAGAAGCAAAAAATCAAAGATCACAACTAAGTTTCATGCAATCATAAGCAAACACATATAAATTTAGCATAACATGTTAACAAGAAGAAAAGAAGAACAATTAATCATCAAACACATAGACATATTTAAATGATTAAAGATTGAATCACTTAACTTCAAACCAACATGTGTGTATGTGAGTACAAAGTGCATAAAGAGCCCTAAAAATCGTCTATAATGGCTGCACTATAGCTCTTCAAAGTTCCATACACGAATTAAGAAAACAAAGGGTTTGTATATATAGAATTTGGGCTCTGACAGCTTCAATAGGTTTTTTGACACCGTCACCCCGTCTACTTCTTCTTAGGGTTTCTTTGACCGACATAAGTTGACGTTGTTGTAACTTTTGGTTACGTTGTAACTTTTATGTTGACGGTGTCACCTTGTCAATAGTGACGAGTCCTCACTAAACTACTTAGTGAGCACCGCCAACGCACTGAAGCGTTACAAAATTGATCCAAAACTTCACTTTCTAGGAACTTTTGGTTAAGGCGCCAGGAAGGCGGTCGCGAAGTTGAAAAGTTGTAAAATTGCCTTATGATTTTTTTCCCGAATCCGAAGCCAAGTCACGTGTATCCATCAAGATGCTTCACAAAATGCTAATTACATACATCAAAGCGAAGAGGATAAGTGCAATAGTAGATCATGTAGGATTGATATCACACACATACCAAGATAGATTAAGTATAAATCTAGAGAGAAAGAAATGGTTAGTTTTCTAGAAAGAGAAAGTAAAAGAGTGATAGCATAAATGAGAAAACCAACACCCTCTCCATGTGTGGAGAGGGAATCATAGGTAAGTTACAAGATATGGGGAGTGGGACTCCATGGACTATTCATAGGTCAACCCGTTTCCTTTCATAACTTAATACAAGTATGAACAACGAGTAAGGAACTAAATATATAGGTAGTGTGATCGAGTCTTTTCTTGAATCCTAACAATCTTCCCCTAAGGGGGGTCACTCTAATTTACAAGAGACTTAAACTTAGCATTCTACGAATGTTCTTCAGTCTTGCTCGTAGTCTTGATTCTTTGATCATTATCTTGTGACTTTATGTAGTGTTCCTTGATCTTAAACTTATTCCTACATGCTTTATATACTTGTGATCTTGAGCCTTAAACTTTAATATCTTGAGATCTTGAATCTTTTATGATCACTTGATCATGCCTTCTTGCATTCTTATGTCTTTGGAGCAACGTGCTCATACTTTTATTCATCTTGATAGCTATCTAACATATTCCATTGATATGCTTTTACTTAAACACTTTATGACTTTAAGGAAGGATGTAGATACAGAAGTAGTCAGAAACTATCATAACATGTACATGAGCTGTCAACATGCCTATAATATTTGTCGATCGAAGACATGACACGGTGGTTAGAATCTGACTACAGACTGGAATGGGGTAAACCTGCCAACCTTTGTATAAATCTGCAATTAAAGGTTAGTAATAAACAGTTTATATGGACGAACATGGCTTTGTCATTCATCCAGTTTCGGTTACGATAACCTTCGGTTTCCTATTTTATAGTACAAGTTAATGACATCAAATAAAGTCACTTTTATAGGCAACATTTAACCCCCTTGTAAATAACTCTATTTTATATAATATCAAGAATTGTTTACTTGATTCGTTTGTATTTGAGACTTGCAGTAATTATGGAGTACTTGGTGAAGATTAGCAAAAAGGCACGCATTCTTGGAGCATAAAACGAAAGACATTTTGAGAAAGATTACTAGTTCTGTGCCACCAATAAGCCAGTATCCAACAACTAAGATAACGGTGAATCAGGCCTGCACTTCACAATAAACCACGAAGATATAAAGTCCAATACGCTGTATCCAGGAGACATCTATACGCTGTATTCAATATAAAGTAATAAAATATTCTGGAAGATGTCAAACGTGGTCCTTACTCCAAGAAACCCCCGATACGCAGTATACATCTCTCCTCGATACTTTCGAATCGACCAAAATACCAGACAGTATGAAATAAAAAACCTAAAAACAGTGGTTATGTTTAGTGTGCATGATCATATATTCGATACCTTAACCATAAAAATTGAGTTACAGAAGAGCAAAAAGGTCAAGCTAAGCTATTAGTTTCAATAGGAAACAACTTGTAATCTCCAATACACAAATATTCGATATGATTATTGATCATTTTTTTTACTCAGTTATTTTACCTTGGTTGGATTATTACTCCTTGTAATTGATTATGACGTTTGAGGATAAGTTTGAGGGCTAATACCCTTGGGTATTAGCCATTATTATGAAGATTTGAATGTTTGGTTTGTTTATCTCGAATGCTTAATTTATCGTTGATTGCTTGTTTATGTTTATCAATTTATACTTGTTTACGTGCTTTTGTATATGACCTATCATTCAATTGGATCTAGTGATACCAACCAAGTTAGCTAGATGCCGGGATGGGTCTCCATATAGTGATTTATATATCTAGACCAATAGGATCACAAATAATGACCTATCTTTGCCTTTAGATTAGTGAGCTTAGTTGTACTGGCAGGTGACCCTTGGGATCAACCAGTACGTTCTTAATCAATTGGTAAAGACTTGGCCAGTGAACTACTAGTATATAAATTGCCATTCAGCAGTAAGTGGGTAAAGTCTTTATGAGCTAGGGTTTAATAAGATCACCATTGCTTTAACCCCTAAGATAGATTATAATCTACAAATAGGATGCTTTATGCGGATGCGTTTAATTGTGACAGAATACTACGTGTCTAGGTTTTAGGAAGAAGTCCCGCCTAAGTCTTAAGAATGATATGCCGCCTCGAGATAAGCATTTATTGCACTAAATAAACAAACTAACGTTTTAATTGGATTAATCATGGTTAATACAGTTTTCTTATATTTGGCTAGACCGCTCTTCTATCTTTTGTCTATCTGCTTGCGTGTGTTATTATGTCTTAAGTTGATCTAAGTTACCACAAACCTGTGCCAGTCTCTCAGGCTTAAAACCCCCCCTTTTATCCATTAGAATTAGGATTAACATAGGTTTATCATAGGTTTAACATAGAATATAATTAACATAGCTTAAATTAACTAAGTTTAGTTAATCAAAATATTGATAAAATAAAAGATTAGTTCTCGCTCTTAGTGATCGACACCTTACTTACCACGAAACTCATCTGATCGGGTACACTGCCCGTTAAAGTGTTGTTTTAGGTAAATTTAGCAAAATATAAATTTAAAACTTGAATACTTTAATAAATTACCTACACACAACGACACAATCAAATTTTTGGCGCCGCTGCCAGGGAGTGAAATTTTAATCTTGAATTTTATTTAATATTTTGATTTTAACATTAGATTAACTTAACCTTTAGGATTAGTGTAATTTAGATTAATTAGTGTAATTTAGAATTAGTGTAAAATTTTGTATATTTGTTTTTAATTGTTTGCTTGTTGTATTTGTGTGTTTGTTTTAATTGTTTTCTATACATTATTCTGGTCGATAACCTGATACGGCGTATTCAGTTCAATTGATACGGCGTATCTAACTTTCTTTACCAATACATCGTATCCATTCAATAGATTGATACGGCGTATTCAGATCAATTGAATACGGCATATCGATCGTCTTATATAGTAACGGAGAAGTTTTTCATATTCGAACCTGAAGCTTAAAATTCTATACACACCTTTTTCCAGCTGGTTCTACTGATAATTTTCTGGTTGTTTTCAGTAACAATGACAAAGGTGATTAAGGAAGAGTTCGAGAACCTTGGATTTCTCAAGATCAATGACGACTCGTTCGCTTGCAATACACAACTTGGAACTCTTTGTGATGAATTCAACTGATTAAACAGAATTGATAACGACTTGTTTACTTATGTAATTGAAGTTCCTAAACCCTCCCTATGCAATAAACAAACCAGTAACCTAACACATAATGATCTCGAGGAATATAGATGGAAAATAAGTTATGAAGAATGCAAAAAGATTTATGCGGAAGCTGTGATCTTCATTAACAAAAGACTGGTAAGGCTTGTCGATGTAACCGTGGAATAATGGTTAGACCTTAAATATGGGAATCATATGACAATGGATGAAAATGTCTAGGAAGGGATGATTAGTACATGGTTGATCAGAAGTTATAAGCTACAATTCGAAGAATATTTAGAGATCAAGAAATAAAGAGACACGTACGCACGCGATGTTAATATGGAATACGGTTATACGGCCCATCCAACTTGGTTTTCGCTAAATGGATCGCCTCAAAATTTTACAACCATTTGGATATGTATTGGTATACAAAGAATGCGTTATGGATTTATTGGGCACGAGGTAACGATGAAGTTGAACTTTCTGACAAAGAATCTTCAGATCCTGATGATAAAAATCTAATTGATAAGGATGAAGTTGCTAAAATATTTAGGATAGAGACTAATGTATTTGACTTCGAGACACCTATGTGCAAAGCTTTCAAGGAATTTAATTAACTTTTACAAATCGATCCAGATGTCCTTACTAAAGATATTGATGGATTTAAAACTTACAAAGAATATAAGGATGACTGGATATATGAGTGGAAAGAAGACATACCATGGGTACATGAAAAACCATAGACAAACAATGGAGTATAGGAGGAACCCACTCCTGTTGAACATTGTTGTGAACCATTCTTATTCAAGAATAGACATTCAGAATGGCCAACTTATAGCTGGAAAGAAGATGGAAATTATCATGGTGAAAACTTACCTGGAGCATACATAGTTGGAAACATACTCTATTATCAAGATTTAGAATGGTACAAAGCTTTGAAGGATGACAAACTAAAAGACGAAGCTTTGAAAAATAAAGCCATCATGGAAGGAATAATAAAACAAAGATGATGAATCAAATAATGAAGTTTGGAGGAGATGGGACGATTCAATACACAATCATGAGATGAATGATTATACGGAAACTGATGAAGAAAGATGCAAAGATACCGCTCATAATGCACCGGTTTACAAGATTAGAAGATTTGAGATGATCAAGTATTCATTTGGACAAGATGAAGAGTATGTGGCTAAAAAGGAATGTGAATACAATGATTTGACAAAGACCAATGAAGATGCATATCGGGCATACCAAGAAATCTTTCGTAGCATGGACGAAGGATGGGTGGTAACCAGAGTCGAGTGAAAAGCTAAAGAAAAAGTCTAACTTAAAGACTAGCTGAAAGAAAAGTGCTTCTCAGGAGACAACCCGTAATGTTATTTTTTTATCGAGTCTGTCTTCCCATACATCAATACGGCATATCCGATCCATACCATACGACGTATTGAATGTCTAGACGTTATCAGTCCTTTATTTTTCTGCATTTAAAAATTTATCATTAGATCTGTCTATACAGCGTATTCATGCACATGATACGGCGTATTTGGCAGACTGATTCGTATTGATACTTTTTACAGGTCTTTCTATATGGTGTATCCTGGTTTTTATATACGGCGTATTGACTGCCTGTACAGTTTGTTGTTTTTATTTTTTATTAACCGTAGGATACCCGAGATAGGATTTTGTATGTTTTTCCTATATTTTACACAGGAACTCGCTGGAAAAGAAATCGACAAAGTTGGTGAAGTATCGATCATCTAGAATTCTTACTCATAAACTCAACTTGGAGAATCTACCAAGCAAAACATCAGGGGAGTTTCTCGTTCTAATTCTTTTAATTTCCCGTTTTTAATGTTTTATCTATACAACGAGGACGTTGTATAATTTAAGTGGGGGGATAGGAATTAGAACGTTACTTGTCCTATTTTTCACATTAAAATTCCTAAATTATGCTCAAATTTAAAAAATTTCAAGCATATTTTTGTGAAATTACCGGTTACATAACCTGCACACATAACCCTTATTAGATATTATGAGGATTCAGCCTTATCCGTTTCTAAATATTTACCCAAATGCCACAAAAATATGAGTGTGTCGATGATGTTGTAGACTTTCGAACTTTGCTTGGTATATCTATTTGAGACCACAATAATGAGTACTATGAATTTAGATGGAGTAACTTGTTTAAATTGGTAAATTTTTAGGATTACACCCAAAAAGCCTTTATATGTTTTTTTATTAACTAACTACACTGGTTAGTTAGCACCCGTATAAACGCTTTGTTTACTCTCATTTTAAGAGTAAGATACCTCTAGAAAAACCTGTAGAGCCAATCCTTTAGGATAACACCAACTATTTGTTTCGTTACATCTTTACATCTTAGCCTACCCTGTTAGATTAAGTCCATTTATCGGTTGCTAGTTGCTTAAAGTGTAAAATATGTATTTCTTGTGTCTTGTGTCATTTTTTATCTCTGGTATGGTTGGGAAATTTGCACATTGCAATGGGAATGTAAAAAGTAGTCAAAACTCATATATTTTTACTACCATTATAATTATTGGTACGTCCGAAGTGAAGAATCATGGAAGAAATTTTTCGGAGTTATTATGATCGTGAAGATGGTGAAATTACACCAAGATTCGTAGTATTGTTAAAAAAATCAAAAAAATTAGAAAATTGCAACAAAAAAAGAGGAGGAAAGTTTGAAGATAGTCGGTTTGTTAAAGCTTAAACCGATGGAATTATTTGAAGGATCGATTATTCGTTGATGGATGATTATAAATCAACAATGTAAAGTTTTGTATAAAGTGGTAGATATCGCCACTTGTCTTTGTAAAATTATGTAAAGTATGGGATGATTGGGAGTTTACCGTTACAGGAACGCCAACTTAGGTTGTTATTTTTGATCTATGATCAAGACGTTTGTGTATATAGTTGTGTCTTAATCATGATAACGGTCGGGAAAAAGTATCTAGCAACTTGTACCTATTCTGTTTGGACTTAGTTTATTTGTTTCATAAATTTTTATTTAACAACAATTTATTTCCCTTTCCTAATGATTAACCTTAGGTTTTACTCGAATGAGGATGTGATCAAATCATGCATGTCTATTCCGTCGTTACGGCCATGTATGTGTGATTCAGCCACCTTGTTGGTTTATTACTTTTGGTAAAAGTTAGAAGATCCATACCCTATATCACTCTACTAGTCCTATTCTTTATTTATTTGAGTTAAGGTTTGAATGCAGTCATATGTGTCTATCCTATCATTATAGGTGTGTATGTATGGTATTTGTCACCTTTTCTAGAATAATGGTATCGGTAGAGACTAGATAAAGTGATCAAACCCTTTAAGCCTTTAAAATAAAAGCCAATTTACCTTTATAAACTTGTTACTGCTTAGCTCTAGTGGTGGAGATGTGTATCCTTGCCAAGCTTATGATAGAATACTCATCACGTGGAGCAATTGAGCGAATTAGTTACATGTTACCACATAGATTAGTTGAGTGATTTGAGTGTTTTCATCTTCCTATTTCGTGAGGTGTTTGGTTGTGTACTTGTAATTGATCAAATAAATGCTTAACGGAAAAAATCTTTAGGGATACATTTTTATAAACTTCTAAAGGCTACTTGAGGACAAGTAGGATTGATAACGCCTAAATTATACATGTTTTCGGTGGCGTTATTTGCATTTATTTGATCATTTCTCGTGAACTTTGGGTACTTAATCAAGTATATTTGCTATTATATGTTCTAGGTATGTGTCGTGGAAGAAAACGAAAGAATACACGAAGATAAGAAGCTTAAACGAAGAAGTACACTCAAGATAAAGATCCCCTGACACCTGTTCACTGTTTTGGCCATAACTGGAGCATACGAACTCGGATTGAGTTGATTCAAGCGGCTACGCAAAGAAAATTCAATTATCTACAATATGGGAAAAAAATTTAAGAGCTGAAGTATTACTAAGATTGCTGGATTTACTATTGAGTACAACACATTTTATGAAGAAACAATTAATTCGCGAATCTGATCAATAATCCGTCCACATTCATTCCTAACTTGGTCCCCAAGTTACCTTTACCTTATAAATACCCCTCATATGAACCTTAGACGAAATCATCTCCTCACATACAAATCACCAGGAGAAGATCCAAGAAACTGAAGAAGTACACCGTACTTATTATAAGTGCGCCGCACTTTCATTCAAACTTCCCAAAGAAACGGTTAAGTCCCAATAAATGCTGAGTGCATTAACTCCCTAAGTGCGCCACACTTTTTCTCAAGTGCGCCGCACTTCTACCCGAAATCAGCCTATAAATAGAGAAGGATTTCTCTCATTTTACACACATCCTCACACCACTTTCTCTAGTTCATTTAGAACACTCCAAGTGGGTGTTTTTGGTGAACTTGGCTTGACAAACCAAGGAACCAAACACCGCCTTCAAACCACCATCACCACCATCTACTACCACCACTCTCCACCATAAATTTCTAGATTATAATCCATCAAAGAAGCATAGTTGTAGTGTTATTTCGAATCTATAAGCAATTGTGACAGAATTGTTCATAGTTTCTGGGTTTTGCTTTAAATATAATAAAGTGTTCTTGGAAAATTCTTGTGAAATCACCATCATTTGCTCTTGGAGTTTGATATAATCTTGTTTATCCTTTGAATATGATTATTATTGAATTGTTTGAGTTAATAATGTTTGTTGTTACTTCTTTGATCATGGAGTAGTAATCTTGTGTTTGTTTGGGCATTATGTGATCTTTGATATGAAGTGTTTGGATATGAGTTTATTAAAATGGTTAAACATGATTTTCTAAGTGTAAAGACCGAAAGGATACTTATAACTGATGTTTATCATTCCACCTATATTTGGTTATAATAACTTATTAAAGGCCCGAAGATTTGTTGTTATTTATCGATATAATCACTAGTTATATTTAAGGCCAAAAGGATTTATAACTTGTGATAACTCTATTTTATAAATTTATAAACACTTTTGCAAACATATCATTATCCAAGTGATCATTGCCTAAACAAACTGTACTTTAATTCCTTGCTTGCATCCATCCTTTTATTCTTTTTTTTGAATATTCAATTTATGTATAAAATACACACACACACACTGTTGGCTTAATTTGATCTGTGACAATCTTATTATTCTTAGCACCTTAATTACAAACTGTGAGAAAACTTCAATTCCCGTGCAAACGACTGGGATTACATAAAGCTATACTATACTCGAAAGGGTATACTTCCGGGAGTGTTGTGTTTTTAGTAAAAATCAGTATTTCTAGTATTATAAATTTAAAGCTTAGAAAACACACATCAAGTTTTTGGCGTCGTTGCCGGGGAATTGTCTAAGTTGTTATCAGTTTGTTGCTTGTTTTAGGTGCTATTTTGTTTCACAATTTTCAAACCCGTCGTACCGTTTTCTGGCAAACGGAATCCAAAAAATCGTTTTTTCTTCAGGAAGTACGCGCACATCTTATTGTGCGCCGGTTTTCCTGTAACCAAGAAAAGTACGGCGCACTTTAACCAAGTATGCCGCACTTTCTGCAGATTTTTCACAAACAGAATTTTGTTTCAAAAACCCAAAAAACCAAAACCAAAACCATTACAACACCAAAACCCCCAATCTGCAGTCTTAGGGGGGGCTTCTATATTCATTTTGGAATTATATTTTTTCTGATTATATGCCTTGTGTAGTTGTAATTATCTAGTTTATCATAATATTTAAAAAAAACATAAAAACTCCAAAAAAAAGTCGGCGCACTTTTCCTAAAGTACGCCGCACTCTATCTATCAAAAAAAATCTTTTATTTATTTATCCTTAATTGCTATATATAATTAAAACTAATATATATATATATATATATATATATATATAATATATATATACTCATATTATATATCTATTAAAAATAAAAAATTATAAAAAAATGAAAATAATTTATTTTTTTGAATATTATCACTATTAGCCTTAACTTATATATAAAAACGTCTTTTTGCAAAATGCTCTTAAGTATGTATAATTCCCATTTATCATTTTCGAAAACTCACAACTAATAAGTCTAATATACAATCTAAATAAAAAATTTAAAAAAAAATCTTGTAAACTTTATCCGAAAAGGAATTTCGCCGGAGATCGATCATTTCAAATATCACTCAAAATTCTACATTATGACTTGATCATTATTAAAATATACCTGAAGAGGGATGTAAACAGAATCCAAAATTTACCGCTCCAAGAAGTAATAACCTCGATCCGCTGATACACTATGTGGGAAGTGCTAAGAATGTAGCACCGACTCCTATTTCTGCTATTGTTCGACCCGATGTTGATGTCAACTTTGTTATCAATAGTAACCACGTAAATATGATTTGGTAAATAAGTTCATGGGTCATCTGCGGGCCGATCGCATGACCACCCATCGTGAATTTCTAACAAACCTACCAACATGTTCAGACTCGGTCGAATCGAGAGTGGAGCTATTAAGCTTTGATATTTCCTTTTACTTGTGCGATGAAAGCTATAAACCTGGTTTACGGAACTTATGAACGAGTCTATATCTTCATGGGAACAAATGAGAAAGATTTTATAAACAAATTCTTTCACCTTCATTGTTTAAACGTCTTTTACTTGAAATCTAGAATTTTCTTTCAAAAAACTTATGTAAAGTCTAACCGATGCTGGTTAACGACTCAAGAGCATGCTTTGAAAATGTCATGGGCACGGTCTGACCAAAGAAGCTATTATTCAAATATTCTATCATGGTCTAGATGAACCCACTCAAGCAATCTTGGACGTAACAGCCGGAGGAATCTTCCTTTACAAAAGTCCTAATCAAGCTTTTCAATTTTTGATGAACAAAGTCCTTTTCGAACATGATTGGTCCACTAAATCTCAAAACGATCATCATCAAAAATATGTTTTCTTTACCGATGAAAGTGGAAGTAATAATGATAGTTCTCGATTTATGGAAAAACTGGAAGGCACGGGATTCTAAAATTATAAGCTTAAATGAAGAATTGCAAGATATGCTTGAGAAATATAATGAGCTTAGAGAGGGTAACGCTTCTAAGAACGATGACACGCCGATGAGTGAACGTCATGAAGCAAATTACATTCAATCCGAAGGTTATCAAAACCAAAATTCTCAGGATTTGTTTTCTCACCAATCCCTTTATGATCGACACGATTTCATGAGATATAATCGAACTGACAGAAATTTATACAATGATGTGTGAAATAGATCATCGAAGATATTCAAAAGACGTATCCGTAGCAACGAGACGTGTTCATTGGAACTCAATGACTAGCGAAGTTCATATAAAACTACCGATTGTTTACACCACAACAAAAGCCTAAAATCGATAAAAACCATAGAGCATCAGACTAAAATAGATCTTGAAAAAATCAATGACTAAATTCTTGGATGATCAAAGAGTTTCAAATATATTTGTCAAGAACAATTTTAATGATATGATTCTAAAGATGAAGCAAAATGAAAAGGATTTCCAAACTAAAATTAAAAACATGGAAGGAAAAATAGATGAGTGGTCGAAATCTCAAAACGTATCTTCAAAACAAACTGATAGGACTGACCCTCCTCCTCCTCCTCAAGCTCACACTGAGCAAGTGAATGCCGTATTCACCGAGAGTGGAAAGTCTGATGATTCTTCGAAAATTCAAACACTTCCTCCTATCATCGTTAACAATAAAACCGAAAAAGATAAACCAATTAAAACATCAAAAAGGGATTATCAAGTGGTTAAAACAAATGAATATCCATTCCGTGAGTATATACCAAAAATCCCATACCCTCAACGTTTAAATATGGATCATTCCCACTTGAACCGTATTGTTAAGGTATCTTAAATCATAATAATAATAATAATAATAATAATAATAATAGTGATAGTAAATAATACTAAGAAAAATAAAAAATATATATAAATAAAAAACTTTGCAGTCTTTAAGTATGTCACGCATTCGACAGGTGTGTTTCTTACCTCGATTTCTGCATCCAAAAAGAAATTTATCAAACTTTGTAGGTGTGTTACTGGAAACCCTCCACCCGAGACTATAACTCGTCCACTCATGACACCGAGGGGTTTAAAGGCTTGTTGCATGCGCTAAATGCAACCGTGGTACCTACGAAAGTGCGCTTTTGTATTTAATGTTTTTCTCGTAGTTGTGTTTATTTTGCAGATTAAATCAAACAGATGGAGCTTGGATTGGTGGTTGACAATTTTACACTTGGAGACTTATATAATTGGAGTATTATATTACATGTGGTAGAATACACATGCTTGGCACTTCGTTTCGCGCCATATCCTTCATAATTCAGCCAAGCACTTATGAGCCCCGAGAAGTTTCAATTTTACGCATAATGATCTACTTAAATGTGGAGGAGCTCTCGCTCCTCACAAAAAAAGAACGTAATGAAATCACTCAAGGATAGCTCCAATGTAGCTATTTCTCTCTATGCTCGGGAAGTACCGTTTCCCTTAATTTTCCCTTAATTTTCTATATTTATCAGTTACATCACATTAAGGGGCAATTTCAACTATTAAGTGGTGTAGGGGTGAGCAAATCAGGAAAAATTAATCATGTCCCTCTATGTTTTCCCTGCAGAAATTTTCAAACTTTCTACTGATATTTTTTAGAAAATTTTAAAAAAATTTATATTCCTTAAAAAATTCACACGCTTAGTAAGGCAAATCCAATCAGATTGACATTTTAACTAGTACAAAATCAACCCACTAAAATTGTGAGAAATTTAGCCTTAAGGAATTCGGGTATCCATCTTTGGTACCCAAGATAATTTTTTGCCTTTAGCTTGTTCGAGTTAGGGTTTGAATGCAGTCATATGTGTCTATTCCGTCGTTACGGATGTGTACGTATGGTCTTTGTCGCCTTTTCTGGAACATTGATACTGGTATAAAGTTATATGAGTGGGCCGGTAATTTAGTAGCTCCAGAACTTGTGCTTGATCATCATTTACTAGACCGCATTGAGGTTAATTTATAGACAAAGTCGTATGATAAGAGGTGAAATAAATCCCTATGTAATCATGTATCTGCAGCACTCGCTTTTAGTGTTGAGATCCCCAAAGTATCCCAAGAGCAAGAAAAATATGCTCGATGAAGAAGAAGTTTTGTGCCAGCCTTAGTTATCGCAGTATCTGGAATGAAAAAAAAATTATTATGAAAAAAAAGAAAAAAAAGAGAAAAAATAAAGTTCGAAGTATAAGGCAAAGTTCTGGCACATGGAATCAAGTTATGCTGCTCACCTCTATCGTTATCACGTTTTGCCTCTTTGAGATTTCTGTCTAGGTGCTCACGCCGCAACGGGCATGTTTATGTGTCTAGTACAAGCATATGTAGCGGACCTAGGATTTATTTCTGTTGCAATATAAGTGACTTACAAATATAAAAAACTCTATCTGGAGTGCTCATGTGAATTCTAAAACAAACGCTTTCCCTATGTGAGGCGCTATGTTATATGTCTATGCCTAAAAAATGATCTAATATGCAAACTCTTATAAAAATCCAAATTTTCTCCACGTCATGATAAATGATCTTGTTTTATCGCTTTAATTGCTTGAGGGCAAGCAATAGCTAAGTGTGGAGGGATTTGATAACGCCTAAATTATACATGTTTTCGGCGGCGTTATTTGCATTTATTTGATCATTTCTCATGAACTTTCGGTACTTATCAAGTATCATTAAAAAAGTTGGCTATTTATGTTCTAGGTATGGGTGTATGGTAAGAAAACGAAAGAATACACAAAGATAAGAAGCTTACACGAAGAAGTAAACCCAAGATAAAGATCCCCCGACACATGTTCACTGTTTTGGCCATAACTGGAGCATACGAACTCGGATTGAGTTGATTCAAGCGGCTACGCGAAGAAAATTTAATTATCTACAATATGGGAAAATGTTCAAGAGCTGAAGTATTACCAAGATTGCCGGATTTACTATTAAGTACAACACATTTTATGGAGAAAACAATAATTCATGAATCTGGTCTATAATCCGTCCACATTCATTCCTAACTTGGTCCCCAAGTTACCTTTACCCTATAAATACCCCTCATATGAACCTTAGGACGAATTCTTATCCTCACATATAAATCACCAGGAAAAGATCCAAGAAACTGAAGAAGTACGCCGCACTTATTACAAAGTGCGCCGCACTTTCCACCATCACCAAAACCATCGCACAATATTGTAAGTGCGCCAAACTTTCGTTCAAACTTCCCAAGAAACGATTAAATCCCAATAAATGCTGAGTGCATTAACTCCTAATTGTGCCTCACACTTTTTCTCAAGGGGCACCGCCTTTTACCCGAAATGACCTATAAATAGAGAAGGATTTCTTCTCATTTTCCACACATACTCACAGCCACTTTCTCTAGTTCGTTTAGAATATCAAGTGGGTTTTTGGTGAACTTGGGCTTGACAAACTCAAGGAAACCAAACGACCGCTCAAACCACCATCACCCAATCTACTACAACACTACTCCACATATAATTTCTGATTTTCTAAATCCATCAAAGAAGCATAGTTTAGTGTTATTTAGAATCTCATAAGCAACTTGTGATAGGAATTGTTTCATAGTTTACGGGGTTTTGCTTTGGATATAATAAAGTGTTCTTGGGAAATTCTTATGAAATCACAATCATTTGCTCTTGGAGTTTGGTATAATATTGTTTATCCTTTGAATATGATTATTATTGAATTGTTTGAGTTAATAATGTTTGTTGTTACTTCTTTGATCATGGAGTAGTAATCTTGTGTTTGTTTGGGCATTATGTGATCTTTGATACGAGTTTATTAAAATGGTTAAACATGATTTTCTAAGTGTAAAGGCCGAAAGAATACTTATAAACTTATGTTTTATCATTCCACCAAATATATTGGTTATAATAACTTATCAATGGGCCGAAAGGATTTGTTGTTATTTTATCGATATAATCGCTAGTTATATTGAAAAGGCCGAAAGGATTTATAACTTGTGATAACTCTATTTTATATATTTATAAACACTTTTCCAAACATATCATTATCCAAGTGATCATTGCCTAAACAAACATACTTTAATTCCTTGCTTGAATCATCCTTTTATTGCTTACTTTGCAATAGTCAATTTATGTTCGTTTGGTTTATTGATCCGTGACAATCTTATTAACCTTAGCACCTTAATTACAAAATGTGAAAACTTCAATTCCCGTGGAACGCCCTGGACTTACCTAAAGCTATACTATACACGAACGGGTATACTTCCCGAGTGTCGTGTTTTTAGTAAAATCGATATTTCTAGTATTATAAATTTAAAGCTTGGGAAAAAAAAATCCTTAGGGATACATTTTTATAAACTTCTAAAGGCTACTTGAAGACAAGTAGGATTCAAGTGGGGGGATATTTGATGACATCAAATAACATCACTTTTATAGCATCATTTATCCCATGTAAATAACCTATTTTGTATAATTATTGCAATAATTGTCACTTAATCGTTTGTATCTGATAATTGCAGTAATTATGGAGTACTTGGTGAAGATTAGCAAAAAGGCACCCATTCTGGAGCGAAGACATTTGAAGATTAATGTTCTGACATCCTATACGCCGTATCCATCAACGAAGATACGGCGTATCTATGCCTGCACTTCACAAGAAACCACGAAGATATAAAGTCCAATATGTCGTATCCAGGAGACATATATACGCCGTATTCAATATAAAGTAATAAAATATTTTGGAAGATATCAAACGTGGTCCCTACTCCAAGAAACCCCCGATACGCCGTATCCATCTCTCTCGATATGCCGTATCGACCAAATTCCAAACTGTATAAATGGAAAACCTAAAAATGGGTTTTTAGTGTGCTTGATCATATTTTCGATACCTTAACCACAAAAGTCGATTTTCAGAAGACAAGAAGTGCAGAAGAGGTCAAGCAAAGCTATTAATTCCATAGGAAACACTTTGCAATCTCCTATACTCTAGTAATCGTTTGATTTTTGGTATCGTTCGTTTAACTCGGTTAGTTTACCTTGGTTGGATTATTACTCTTGTATTGATTATGACGTTTGAGGGCTAATACCCTTGAGTATTAGCCATTATTATGAAGATTTAAATGTTTGGTTTGTTTATCGCGAATGCTTAATTTATCGTTGATTGCTTGTTTATGTTTATCAATTTATACTTGTTTACGTGCTTTTGTATGTGACCTTTCATTCAACTGGATCTAGTGATACCGACTAAGTTAGCTAGATGTCGGGATGGCTCTCCATATAGTGATTTATATATCTAGATCAATAGGATCACAAATAATGACCTATCTTTACCTTTAAATTAGTGAGCTTAGTTGGACAGGTAGGTGACCCTTGGGATCAACGAGTACGTTCTTAATCAATTGGTAAAAACTTGGTCAGTGGACTACTAGTATATAAATTGCCATTAAGCAGTAAGTGGGTAAAGTCTCTATGAGCTGGGTTTTAACAAGATCACCATTGCTTTAACCCCTAAGATAGATTATAATCAGCAAATAAGATGCTTTATGCGGATGCGTTTAATTGTGACAGAATTATATGTGTCTAGGTTTTAGGAAGAAGTCCCGCCTAAGTCTTAAGAATGATATGCCACCTCGAGATAAGCATTCATTGCACTAAATAAACAAACCAACGTTTTAAGTGGATTAATCATGGTTAATACAGTTTTCTTTTATTTGGCTAGACCGTTCTTCTATCTTTTGTCTGTCTGCTTGCGTGTGTTATTGTGTCTTAAGTTGATCTAAGTTACCACAAACCTGTGCCAGTCTCTCAGGCTGAAACCTCCCCTTTATCTGTTAGAATTAGGATTAACATAGGTTTAGCATATGTTTAACATAGAATAGAATTAACATAGTTTCAATTAACTTAGTTTAGTTAACCAAAATATTGATAAAATAAAATATTAGTTCTCGCTCTTAGTGATCGACACCCTACTTACCACGAAACTCCATATGATCGGGTACACTGCCCGTTAAAGTATTGTTTTATGTAAAGTCGGCAAAATATAAATTAAAAACTTGAATACTCTAATAAATTACCTACACATAACGACACAATCACAAGTACTGTACATGTGATCAGGTAGATTCAAAGAATCTCCTTGACAGGGTTTCCAGCTCAAAGTGTTGGATACTCTAATGTGGGTGCATCAGATTCATTGTACTTGCTTGTTCTCATTAGCGGAACGTCTCAAAGCAGAGAGCACGATAAGAGTAAATCAATTAGTTACTATCTTACCGATTGAGTCGTCAATTCATAGACTGAACCAAATCGATATCTAGTTGACACAAGTTTGATCCATATAGGATAACGCAAGTCACCTACCATAGTGTTGTTTGATGTGGACACTGGAAGGATTTCTATTCGTCACATTGAAATGCTAAATTGCACCACTCTGAATGTTCTGGCAAGATCACATGGATAATGTGTAGGACTCAAAAGATACCACTTGTGTTCACTGTGCATGAACAACGAGTGTAATTTTAGAAATGTGTCATAATGAGATTTATAAGTTGATCTCTTTGGCTCTAGACTCAATAAGTGTGTTTTGGTTTTAGTGATCATAGGCTGGAGCAGACTGCCACCTTTTCAATACCAACTGTCTCAGAGTGAGAAAGTCGATAGAAATATGTTTAATCTCTGTGAGAAATGAAACAAACTTCTTTTAAGAGAAGGCTGAGTAACTGGGAGAGTTGTGCATTGCATCACTAAGTCCATGATGACTATCTTCAATACCAGTAATCAATTATGTGATTCTGATAGCATAGGTGTTGACCCGGTTTCTACCTAAAGTGTATGGAGGGCTTCTTTCTTTACACCCTTTATTTTATATTTATTTTTAATTCTTCAACCCCTTAAATGTTAAACCAACGTGTCCTCATTATCATCGTGTGGGGTTTGTTCCGGTGATAACTCATGCCTTGGATAACATTCTTCCCAATCTTACTTTACTCCTTTTGTATATCATACCTAAGGACTTATACTCTATCTATTGGAGAGTCCCTATGTAGATCCCTCTGGTTGTGGCTGGATCATGGAACAAATACCTAACCCTAACTGCCTTATATCTCCTTGATAAATGTAACTTGGTCAGTCATTCGGTATTTCCATTGTAGCTGTAAAACCATTTAAAAATCAATCAAGGTACTTGAGATATAAATCGAAAGCATTTGTGCCTTGAAAGTTTCATTTTTCAAAATTGCTCCCCTAACACATGTGCATCAATATTCGAAAGCATTTTGCACATAAAGGGAGGAGACCGCACATGAGTCACAAATGATCACATATATTAGTCCCATATTTTAATCACATTTTCTCCCCTTATCAAAAATGTCAAATCTCTTGATATTTTGGATATCAAATGATTAAAATATTGATCTACACAACATTTTTACATATTTACAAGATAATGTTCAAGACTGGACTTGATATCAGCAAAACCGAGAATGACAAAGTCATCATGTCCATGTCAGAAGTCTGTAGTCTGTCTCGATCTTTCTCCCACCAACAAAGCACTATAAGCTCCTCATAATTCATCTTTCTAACAATGTCTGATCGATCTTTTTCAACATGGAATCTGTCCTTTTTAGTCCAAGCTCTCTTTGGCATGTCTCAATTGTTGTATCCCAACTCGAAGTTATGAAGCCTTGAATTCAGAATGTCACGAATTGGCTTTAGCGTTCCATCACTAAACTTGTATAACTCACAGCCCTCATCAGATACTTGTCGTTGTTCTTATTCATATATACCACACCTCTAGGTTCGTTCAGTATGGTGTATGGCTCTTTGGCATCAAGACCATCACATCTGACTTTTGGCCTTGTGATGTTTAGCTTTAATTGATAACTTTTGACTCCAATTTGGACATCTTCTACTCTCTTCTTAAGAACGATTCGTCGAATAAAGAGACATAGAGCAGTTACCAGAACAGTTTGTTCATCGCCTTTGAGATGGTGAAGTTTGTTTTGAGCATATAGTAGATACATGTCTTCAATGTCATTTACATGAAGCTTTGGAAAGTCAGCTTCTTTGAATACATACTCCTTCTAATCAGCTTTTCTTACCACAATCTCCTTCAAATACCCATATCTAACCTGCTTGTCAACTATAAGTCTGATGATGCTGAGAATCTTCATCCGTGAGTACACTATGTGAAGTGATGTTACTGTATGTCGTGCTTTGTAGAATTGTTGACGTTTGGGACCCCAGTGGTGAATTCCAAGAGATGAATTTAAGTCATATCCCTCTTTACTTAAGCTTTAAAGTTTCAAGATCATCTCTTCTAAGCCTTCTAACTCATACCGTGCAGCCTTTAGTTTTGTAAGTGAGGATGCGTACTTCTTTTCTTTGTTTCCTGTCTTTAGATACTCTAGATCTTTGTTGAAGAAGAAGTCCACTGAAATGGTTGTGCGACCAGGAGGGCCTTGCAACGATAGTGACTTTCTTAAATCATAAGGGCATATGTCACCTTCTGGGTTCACCCAATCAATCTGATCTGTCAAGGCTAAATAACACTACTCCATATTGTATTCAAGCTCGATGTAAGACCTGTAGTTACCCTTGAGTAAGTTGAATGCTGGTCCTTCAAGGTTAGCTTTCGTGATCTTGTCCTTCTTGAGACAGTGTTTGGCAAACTTAGTGAAGTCAACAGTCGAACCCATCATATCATCAAACTTGACTAGGTCCTTGTCACACCCCTAAAATCTGAAGGCAGCGGTACTGTAACAATTGGGGTGCGACGTCATAGCACAAAAATACAAGTATAGGAAACGACCTCAAAAAGAGATGATTAAAACAAAGTTTCATTCAATGCCTGGCAAAATATTAGAGTTTCCACATTTGGTCCCACCGTTTTTTAAAAAGTGTCATAAACCTTCAACATAGATTTGTTTAAACACAAGCTTCACAATTCCAAAAGATGGCATATGTTTTTAAAAATTAAAGGGTGCATCAAATATGAAATAATCAGAATCCTTTCGACTTGATATCCAACGCAGCTCTAATCCAAACTTCATACCTTAGGACCTGAAATTAAAACATGCTAAAAGTCAACACAAAGGTTGAGTGAAATCATAGGTTTATCAATAAAAGGGTGGACCATGAGATTTAAGTAATAGTAGACTAAGAAACAAAATCAATAGTCCAAAACGTGTATTATTGCACTAAGCTCTTGACCCCGAAACCTTAACTAGTTTTGTGCCCCAGGGAAATATAGGATGCTTGCCAACAACCTAACTGTCCTCACAATATTAAATGCACCATGGTCAACTTGTGACCAGAAATTCAAGGTGGGGATTGTCAGTCCCGATAGATCTATCCATAACACTCGTGATTACTACATTAGCAATTAACGATTCATGATTGGTAGGGACTTAAATGTCAATGCGGTAACTTAGGCAATAATATTCAAGAATAATCCGGATAGCATACAATTTAAAACACTTGTGTCCAAAAGTAAAACAAGCATGTAATTTCACCCCGTAGAGTTTGTAAACAATTTGGTAGTAAAAAGGGGGCTATGAACTCACCGAATGCAAAAGTACAAGATAAGGAAATCAACGCAAGCAACGACGACGCCGACGACTCAACCACGACCTATTATTAGTGGCGTGCTATTAGAAAAAAAATATAAATATTTTCAAGAGATGCATAATTTGCATATAAAAGTCCATATATATACTACATACGTATAATCATGTACGATTGAATCCACACTCGCCTAAAACTCCCAATATAATGTTCCAAGTGATTTACTTCAAGTTTACGAACCATTTACCCTTTCATTAAATTTTATTTGGAGAAAGTTTCTATTTTTAGAAAATTACTAATTTTAGACCTTACTATTTTTAGATGCAACCGATAGATCTCTTATGACCTATTAAATGTAAGATAATTCCGGCTTAGTTATTTTAAGTCCTAAAGACCTCGTCTTTGCCTATGATCATTCTTTATATTTTACTAAAACTTTGACTTTTTATAAATAAGTTTTTCAAGAGTTTGACTCATCAAAAACGGCCCGTTATAATGCACTTTTAAACTTAGCTAACCTCGTGGAAAAGTAAAACGACCTTCTGAACAACTTTTTAATTTTACCCGAGACCCAAAACTCAACAGAAAATAACGAAAATGCCCTTATATCAGATCTGATGCAACTAAAAAAACTAAGAAAAACGCAGATTTTATTCTAAGCTTTTCGACCCGTCATTAAGCATTTTTAGACCTAGTTATCCTCGCGGAAAAGTAAAACGACATTCTAAACAACTTTTTAGTTTTACCCGAGACCCAAAACTCGACAGAAAATGACAAAAATACCCTTTTTAGTTTCTGCCGAAAATTTAAATTTTATTTAAAAGCTGTTTGGAATTTTATAAATTTTCTAGACTTCAAATGGCCGTCAAACGTTCGTTTCTAAGAGTTATCAAACGATCCATATATCGAATCGAAGCTACGGACATCCTCTACCATACTTTTATGCCCAACATTAGTTTCAAAAAATTTTACCTATCCGAAATCGACCCACTAATTTTCTGCACAAAGTGGGTAGCTTTAAACCCCTTCAAACTTCAATTTTTCCCATGACACAACATCATAACTTCGCCTAACTAGCCTATCTCCGCCTATTATCATTACCATTAACTATCTAATCTCAATAATGCTTCAAATGTGATTACACATGGATTCAATAGACTAGATTATACACATGCAACATTATTAAAATTTATGATCAAAATGGCTAAAAAATACTCACAATGGGGGTAGGATTAAAGAAAAATTAACAACACAAAACCCTTGTGGGTTCCTTGACAATGCCGAAAACCAAACACCCCTTAATAACAAAACCTTTAATCTTTTGCAACCCAAAATCTTTCAATATTACTTGTAATTAAACCCTTAAAGCCTCAATTGCACCCAAAATCAAAAAAGTCTTCAAAAACTAATTTTTTTGTAAATGTTGCCTGGTGTTTTTTCTTGAAAATAAAGAGTGAGGATTAGTGTAGCAGTGTTTTGAGATGTAATGGAAGTGGTTGATCAAACTTTGGCAATGATGGTAGTGGTGGGTTGTGTGCGTCGACCTCAAGGAGCAAGGAGGAAGACACAGAAAAAAAATTGCTATAAGTTGTAAATGTGTTTGTCTGAGTTGGATACTTGACCATTTATCTATTTTTAAATTGGACTTATTCCTTGTGGGCTTTTAAGGTGGTAAAAAAATAAGGATGTTTTGTTTAGGCTTATGGTGTGACGCCAAAAAGGAGGAAAAGGGCTAAGCTTGGCTAAAAAAAATTACAAATTTTTACTACACATTTTTGGCTTAAATACTTGGTTATTAGGCTTGAAAATTGTAAAAACATAAGTTTGACACATTTTCGGCTAGACGCGAATCAAAACTAAAAATAGTAAAAATAAAGTTTATAAAACTTAGGGGTGAATAATGGAAATATCGAACTACGATATGCACGTAGACGGCAAAAATTTTCAAGCACGACTCAAATTTAACTAGGAATACGGAATTTGTCGAATCGGGTGAAAGGAAGAGTAACAATCTTTCTAAATGGTAAAAATAAGAATAAAATATAATAAATTTATTTACCTGAAAATACAAAATCTCACAGTCCTTTTCAGCATTCACCATCTCATTAAACCAATTCTATTCAGGGGCATCATCTGCATTTGGTTCTTTGCACCATTCAGGATCAGGAGTTTCAAGTGTTTCAACAACATCCTGCTTGAACCATTTAGACCTATCTTGCTTGGGAGCAGCATCATCTTGTGTTGGTTCTTGAGTGTCCACAAAATCATCTTCAATAAGTTCTTCAACATCCATTGCATCATCTTGTACTGTTTCTTCTGCATCCATAGCTTTATCAGTTTTGGATGATTTAGATGGAGCTTTACCTTCTTTTGATGACGCTTCTTTATCTTTGCTTTTCTTTGACGATGTTGCATCAGAATCCTTTCTTCTTTTCTTTGTGTCTTTATCAGCATCGGCAGGAGGATCTTGATCATCATGACGTCTTTTCTTTAGATAAGGCTCGACATCAAATTGATTATCCATGTCATCATCATCTACTTCCAGAGATCAGCATCATCATCATAAATGATCAGCATTAGAGTTATCAGCATCGGTAGTCAGGAATCTTTTACTATCTTCATATCCGAAACTTGAACTGCTAGAACTACCTCTTGGCTCATCAGAAACCTCTGGACCACTTCAGATCCTTCACCTGGACCTTTAGGACATTATTGTATTATGAAGTCATCTTTTCTTGCTTTACTTGCTTGCTTTATTTCCAACAAGTATTGTGCAGTTTCAGACATTGTTTCAACCCCTTTCAACTTCTTTGAGTGATCTAAAGTTCTTTCATCTGACTCTGTATGAACTGCTATACCAACGATAACACCAGTTTGTCTTCTTCTAGTCAGCTGATGTTCTTCTTCATCATCTTCAGTTTCTTCTGAATCTATAGTATATGCTACCTCTTTTGATTGACCAGTCTCTTCGATGACTGTCTCTGAACGTCTCTTCTTTAGTATTCTTACTGTCTCCACAACAACTTCAACACCTTTCTTGGTGAGCAACCCTTTACCTCTACCTTTGACTTTTACAGGTTGAGTTCCTGTAGACTTGGCCAAGTAGTTCAGATAATCTTTAGAAGCCTTGATTTCTTTACTTTGCATCACCACTGGAATTGCCATTCCAAATACTGGATCTTTTTCTCCTTTGTTTGTAAACTTTAGATTTCCAAGAGTCGCATCAATATATATGACATTGAGGTAACATTGGAGTCTCTTGGATATGTGGTTGTTTTGGGAGAGGATGTGTTTGATTATGATCTTTGATTCGTCGATAACGACTAGTCGAGTAATATAATATAGTAATCACGTCGGATAAAAATTACTTTAGGAAAAGTAATAGTTTATCCTCCAGATGTCGTGTCCCAACGAGAGATGAATTTGAAATTTACGAAAGCGTTTTGTTTGATGCTTGAATGTCTTTCAATTTTTGGTTTTAGAATTTTAAACTAAATAAACTATATAATACTAGAAACCATGAGCAAGCAAATAAGCAAAGAAAGATATATAAAGAAAGATATGCTTGCCAAGTGAATTGCTTAGATCCTTAAGTGTGAATTAAATATACGATTAAGTCCTTATCGATGAATCAATATCTTTCTAACAAATTATTTTCTCACAACGTTGTCTTATATTGAAAACAACTTTTATTAAGATATCGATTACTAAATTAATGCCTAATTATTCTTACGGTTTTTGCCCGCTTGAATAACCAAAACAATAATCTAAGTAATATAAAAAATCACTAATCAATATTTTCCTTTTTTTATTAATCACACTTAATTCACTAAACAAATGTTCACTTAACAAGCATATATAAAAATCTAATCACTAAGCATATTAATCAACAAAAAAGAAAGCATAAACATTTTAAGCTAGATTAAACTACACTAATAATATGAAAAAGAGAAAGAAGTTGAACCCGAATGAAGAACCAAAATGATATAAAACCACCCGATCCTACAAACTTAATAAACAAATAAGCTTATCACTTTTAAGCTTCTACTTCACTAATTAGCAAATAAAGGTGTCAACTTTATTTACTAATTACTTCATAAAAACTAAAAAGATCGAAACTTTATCTATTTATCAACCTTATAAGACCTTTAAGCTCCGGTCTTAGATGATGGAAGGATGAAATTAGAGATAAGACAAGAAAACAAGAGATTAGGACAAATATGCTATAAGCTAAAACTTCTTTTAAGATCTAAATAAGCTATATGAAAAAAAAAACTTTAGTAAAAATTTTGATTAAAACAAATAAGCTATTTTTAAAACACTAGATCTATTTTTAAAAATCTAAATCTAATAAGCTAATAAGCTATCAAAATAAGCTAATCGATTAAGCCCTTAATAAGCTTATTCGAAAGCTATATGAAAAGTAGATCCGAAAATAAGCCAAGTGCTTATTTCAAATATATATAATCTTAAAATTAATTCAAATAAGCTATAGAAGCTTAGTTGATTAAGAGATAATAAGCTATTAAGCAATAAGCTCAAAGTAAGCTTAAAAAGAAAAGAAAAGAAGATAGAGGATTAGAAAAAGAATAAGCTCAAATCACATCCTCAATAATCTCTATCTTCATAAAATAAGCTAAAAGAGTTAATTACAATAAGTTAGATAAGCTATAAAAGCTTTTACAATAATTCCTAAAATAAGCTAAAAAGACATAAAAATAAGCTACACTAAAAGAAACTACACTACTCTAAATCTACACTACTTTTTAGATAATCTAAAATCTAACACTATTCTTAATAATTCAAAATGAAAGCTTGCGTCTCCTTATATAGCCTTAAAGTGATCTCGTCCATTCACTGTGCCAGCCAATAAGAATCCAAGAAGCATAGGCAAAATAGTAAAATCTTGTGGGAGGACA
>BQNB010009802.1:55791-85768 GCA_026074375.1 Tanacetum coccineum
ACGGGCATCAAGTCGATGTTGAATGGATGATTTAGAAAGTTTAGAGTGCAACCCCGTATAAGTGTATTAACCCAAATTATTCTACCGTCAGCTAACTCAACATCATAACCATGGTCTAATGTAGTTGGGATGATATCAATCAAAGAACTAAATGCAGTAGATATGAAACTTCTATCGGTACCAGTATCAAATAGTATTGAAGCATAATGGTTATTTAGGAGGAACGTACCCGTGACAACATTTAAGTTCGGGTTTGTTCCGGCAGAGCCCACAACATAAGCTCTTGCTACAGCATTACCGTTTCCAGCCCGATTCCCTTGATTTCCATTCTTCAGCTTTGGGCAGTCACTCCTGAAGTGACCTTGGACTCCACATTCAAAGCAAGTGATAACTCATGGATTTTTCCCTTGGGTCCTCTGGTTGTTGTTGTTGTTGTTATTGTTGTTGTTAGTAGTAGGTCAAACTTTACAGTCACGGGCCGAGTGACCAATCTTTTTGCAATTAGTGCACTTTTGAGTACATGGCCCATCGTGGTGATAATTGCACTTGGTACATAGAGGTTTGGTTCCTCCATAAGGCTTCTTTTTGTCCATAATTTCAGTAGCAAATTCAATTGCCTCTTGCATTGACTGAGGCTTTGATGCCTTAACACTGCCATGAATCATGTCGGGATTTCCACTTTAGTTGATTCCTCAGGGAACATTCTATCACACATGAGTGCCAACTCTTGGAATCGCTGATTGTAAGTCATCAAATTGGTACCTCTCACCTTTAGGTTCCAATACTCAGATTCCAACCTTTTGATCTCGCCCCTTGGGCAATATTTATCTGTTATCATCCTTTTCAAAGTCGTCCATGGCATTGTATATGCAACATCTTGTTCGACAGCCCTTACGTGCGAGTTCCACCACGTCAAGGCACTTCCTTGAAGGGTACAAGATGCGTACTTAACCTAACTTGTAATAGCACAGTTGCTGATAAGGAAAACAGATTCCATCTTTTCTGCCCATTGGGTCAATCCAACGACTCCTTCAGTGCCTTTGAAATTTATAGGCTGGCACTTTAAGAAATCTATGTAAGTGCATTCTCGTTGAGTAGGCACTTGCCTCCTTCCACCGGTTCCTGAACCATGGTTGTTATCGCCGTCTCTGCTCCTGCTTGCATCGCGTTCTGCTAGAGCAGCAGCAACGCCTTGATCAATTAAAGCTTGGAGTTGAGCATTAGTGACAGTAGTGGTTAAAGGAGTGTTATGGTGGCAGGAGTGTCCTCGTGGCCTCTTCTTGTTGGAAACATTTTCTTCAAAATCAACAAGGAATATAATGCACGTCAGATTTCACACAATCATAAACGTAACGTGACATATGCATAATTAATAAAAAGATCACCATCCATAGTGAAATATACAACTGAAAGTGAAATCAATAATGACATAAACAAATCAACATCCATACACCACAACATCGATAATCATACATGTTGGCCCTGATTACAACATGTTCAGTACAATGAGATACAAAAAGTGAAAATATGGACCTAAGGCGGTGTTAGCTGGGGATTACCCATAATACTTAACACGCCATACAATGATAGCTAAAAAGATAAAACAAAAGTCCTTACAGCCTATTAGCTGGGACTAACTGGTATGTGTTTAATTACACATACCTTTTAAGTTTAAAAACGAGCTAAAATAACCAAAAACGGACTTAAAATGCCAAATATACTTGTTTTGCTAATTGTGTTGTGCAGAAACGGATAACTAAGAAAAGACGAACTCACGAAGCTCTACTCTCGACAACCTCTGACAACTCGTAATGGAAAAGGCAGGAAAAGGACAAAGTCTAAGTCCAAGGCCACAAGCCTGAAAAACCAAAACCCAAGTCTAACCCCCAAGCCAAAAAGTCCAAGAAAGGACAAGTTTAGGGACTAAACTTGTAAATCCCTAAACTTGTTTAAAGAGAAAAAAGAAGGAAAAGAAGAGAAGGACTTAAACTGTCAATGAGGGAAAGTTTAACTCACAGGGTAAAAACTGCCAAGTCCACTAACATCTATAACTAACAAGGACTAACGTTGCAAAGGTGATATAGTACCTTGGGGACTTAATTTGCCAATTCCCCAAACTATACAACACAAGACTGCTAGTGGGCAAACCTATACACACCTTATGGGGCTAATGTTGTCAAACCCACAAACTTTCACTCTGTCTCTCTCAAACCCATTTTTCCCGCCCAATAATTATCTTCCCCAAACAAATACCCTTTTATAAATCCACCACCTTGAAAAAACCCCTGGAAAGCTCAACCCCCCTCCTCCACTACCCTTCCCTTGAGTCAACATGCTTTTGACCATGAGCCATGTAAACAATTCCCACACCTTTTCAATATTTAATGCTAAACCAATGGCTACGGATCAAAGGATTGGAAACCAAAGGCAAAAAGAAGGGCCAAGGATTTGCTTGTTCTTTTGCACACCACAACAAGCACATCTACACATATTTGTCCTACAAACAAGCACTAACTGGAGATGAAGACAAAGAATAGGAATGAACCTATTCGTATTTTCTCTATATAAGCTATTGTAAAAGATGCCATTTGTGGCTAAAAAGGATAGTTTTTTATGTAATTTAAGTTAGGTTTTTAAGTTAGTTTTAAAAGTTTTATTGTACTTGTACTGGTCATATTTTAATGATAATTTCAGTTCCTTTAATTTGTTTGAGTTCTTAATTGCAAAAAGTTCACTTAAAACTTTTAAAGCTTTCATTTTCAGCAATTCTACATTCTGTTTTTAAAAACCTCTAAAGCAAAACAACATTATAAGAATATCAAGAGTACTATTGGATTAGAAGGATGGATTGAATAAGCTCTATGTGAGAAGCATTATTGGGTATAATCTTAGTTTAAGCTTAATTATAAGCTGGGGTAGGAATTTAGAGCTTAATTAGGTCTCCAAAAATCCTTTTTAGCAAAGGATCAAAGGTATAATTTCTTTTAAGTTTTGCTAAAAAAGTTACTGTAGCAAAAAGCTTATTAGCTTATTTCTTAGCTTATTTCTGTTTTGTGTGCTTATTGATGTTTATTAGTGCTTAAATATGCTTTTTAATGCCTTTCATTTCATTTTTATGCAATTTCAGTTAAAACTGTCAAGGAGTGCTTATTTCTGTCTAGCTTATTTTCCCATTTTTAAATGCTTAATTGTTTTGCTTTTTACTATTTTATTGTTTAAAAGTACTTAAGTAGTGTTAGGCTTTTAAAATTTTCAGTTACACTTAGTTTTTGTAGGCTTAAAAGTCCTTTTCAAAAATTAAGGGAGTGTTTGGGTTTCATGGATAAACGGTCCAAAAATGCTTTGTTTATGGGTTGTGGTACTCAAGCTAGTTTTAGCTTAGGTTGTTAAGCCCATTTAAGCTGTTCTTATAAGTTTTTTAGTTTCAAAATTGTTTTTAAAGTTTTTTTAAACCATCTTCAACGACTGTGGTGTTTAAGAAAGGCTACAAGAGCTTATCTCATAAGCTCTTGATCTTACGGTGGTAGTGAGTCAAAAAAGTGAGTGTTTTGTGAGTTGAAAACCAGCTGTAATAAGCCTTGGTGTCATTTGACTTATTGAGTCAAAACCACCGAAGATATATAAGAGGCAGTTTTTAAAAGGCAAAAGCCTTTTTTTTCAGAGTAAAATTCAGCAAGTTAAAATGATTTGGAAGCTAAAATTGGTGCACCAAGTCATTTCGTAGTAGATTCAAATCGTTTTTAGCTTATCCTTTTTCATTTTGAGCTTATTGACAGCTTTTACAAAAAGCTGCAAATAAGCCCCTTGAATTTTAGCCTTAATCTCCCCTGGTGCAAAGGGGAGACTTTAAGCTTCCTTTTCTTAAGCTTTTAGTGTACTAAAGTCTAATTTTTTGGCTTATTTTGAGAGCCTATAAGCCCTTAGATAAGCCCTTTCAATTTCAGCCATTAGGAAGCTTATTTGATAGCTTAATTTTAAGCTCAAATTAGCCCCTTCACTGTTTTACTTAGTGTTAGTGTAGGGATTGCTTTATTTTCATTCCTGGCTTACAGCTATTGTCAAAGCCCCCCCTCATTTATTCCTAGAACTTATTTTGAGATAAATTATTATGTTTGAGTGCTTAGTTTCTCATTTCTTTGCTTATTTAAAGTGCCTCAGTTAAGCTTTTTTACCATAAGCTTAGTTTTTAGTTCGGTCCAACTTAAGCCCTTTTTAACAGCTTATTTAGTTTTTGAGCATTTAGCTTTGTAAGCTTAAATCTAATAATGATTAATCCATTTTTAGAATTAGTGTCCTAGTTTAGACTATTTTTCCCACCTTAAGCCATAATGACTACTAAATTTTAGCCGTTTAAGCCCTTCTTAATCGAAAGCAAATCTGTCCATTTAAAAGCTTATTTTAAGCTTATTTATAGCTTTTCAGAAAACTTTGTAGTTTGAGAAAGTGTTAAGGCCCACGAGCTTTAACAACTTTGCTTACAAAGTTTTTTCGAAAAAAAAAAGGAACAAGGGGTGACCCGGGTGAGCAAGACTCGAACCCGGGCTCTACCGCTCGTACACCACTCTTTGTATCACAACACACATCCGCTGCCCCTTGAGGTCTTTTCTGTCATAGTCCCAAGCGGCTTTAATCTTAATACTCATTTTGGCTTAAAGCTAATAGCTGTTACAGCTAGTTAGGGCTTATTAAAGCCAATCTTTTTGGTTCTTATTTTTCGTAGGTTTACATTAAGTTTTTTTAATATTTCTTAGAAAAAATTTCAGAATATTTTTCGAAGTAGTTTTAGTATTTTTTACATTTAATTTAGTTAAAAGTTTAAAAAAAGATTCATAAAAAATACAAAAATGATCAAAATATATTTTTCTTTTTTAGAAAATTTTATTTTGTCATATAGTTTGTAGGAAAAATATAAAAATTTTCGTAGGGTCATTTTTGTAACTTTTTGATTTTTAAAGAGCGGTCCGGGTGCGGTATTTTGTCTTGACTCGTTTTTGGGTCAAACGGCCTCCGTTTCGGTCTAGTCTTTTTCATCTTCGAATTTATCCCTAGAGTAGTTTAGAAAGTGAAAAATCTTCGTAGGGATAAGTTTTGAATAATTTAGGTTTTTTCCGCCCTTTGTTCGGGATTCGTGCTCTCGTCTTCTAGCTTAATTTCATAATTTTTAGGATTTTCTTAAACGTTTTTTGAGTTGATATTGTTTAATTTAACTTTCCACACTGCCAAATCATTTTTCTCATTCAAACTCCAATCTTCCGACTGTATCGATTTTCCAGCACAGCCTCGTTGGGGATAAACGACCCGGGAACATTCTATACTACTTCTCGGTTTTATTGACTTTGTTTCTAGACTATTCTTACTATATATATTTTATATTTTATTATATATTATATATATATTAAGGTGTAGTTTGGCAGCTGATCAATTGTTGGCCCCGCTTTGCCTGGGAAAGGGCTGTAAACGATTTTTCGTTACGTTTGACCAATTGTGTTTGAATCTGTGAATATTTTCTTTTATAAAAAACATAAAAATACTAAAAATTATTTTTTATTTTCTTATTACAGTATGAATTATCCAGATGTAAAAAAGACCACAGAAAAAACCAAAAATATAAACATTGTCCATAAAAAAAAGAAATAAAATTCACAAATTGGTAAAAAATACCAAAATATAATATTCTCAATTGAGGTATTATCATAATAACTTTCCGTGACTTGATGGCTCCCAACTCGTAACAAATGGATTTTTAAAAACTTCAATTGTGTCACTTACGACGAACGTCACTCCTTGAAAAGTTAAAACAGACTATAAATTGGGTAATAAAGGAGGGTTGTTCCAAAGGAACTTATACGACCCAAAAGGAGAACATAAGCTTCGTCGCTACTCCTACCCTCCGCTCACCTGTGCGTTTACCTTTTTGAGAGCTACCGTGAAGTAAGTAGATTATTTGGTTTAAGTTGTCTTATCTCATTGTCCGTTAAAATCAATTGTGAATAAATCATTGAAAATCCAAAAAAAAAATTAGAGTAAATTTTCTTTTTATATTTCTATTTTTGCATAAGCGCACATCGTGGTTTTCCTCAGAACCGTAGGACGACGACAACACACAAGTCCGAACCACCTCTGTGAATCACCAAATCCTGAGAAACCAAATAACAATCAAGAAACTTTCATTCTCCATATTAAGTTACGATGGACGATAATCGAACTATGGCGCAATTGCTCGAAGCACCCACCGAGGGTTACGAGGATGCGATCGTTGTTCCCGAAATTACCGCGAACAACTTTGAGATCAAGCATGGTCTACTTAATCTTGTTCAAAACAAGCAATTTTTTGGACACGATAAAGAAGACCCACATGCCCACATCCGATATTTCAACAAGATCACTTCTACCGATGAAAGTTCCCGAACGTCCCGAGTACGTCGTTAAGCATATGCGTTTCCCATTTTTCCCTCCGAGGGATCAGCCTGGATTTTGGCTGAAAAGAGCCCCCTCGATCCGAATTCTTACATTGGATGATCTTGTGTAGAAATTCATTAACAAATCTCCCAACCCCTCAAAACAACAAATCTTCGAAAGAAATCACGAGATTCAACAAAAATTTGATGCGAAACAGATTTACTTAGGCAAGAGACCGATTTTCTAATGATCTCTAGGGATTTCCTCAAGCATCATGGGTTTCAGAATTGCATCAACTCGATACATTCTATAATGCCCTAAATTCCAAAATCAAATTCATTGAACTCCGCTTCGGTTGGTACATCTGATAAAATAGCTCGAGAATGCCTAAAATATCATAACGAGAGCAAATCCAAAGTTCTCAAACACGAAATGCAAAGCCATTGTACAAAAAGTGAGTACTAGCTCTCTACCACAGCAGTTTCATCCGGATGTTGCAGATTATATAGAAAGATAATGGTTAGAAGCATTAATTCTCGATCCAAGAAAAGACCAAGAACACCAGCTCCCGCAGACCCGTAAGAAGCGATCGAGCAAAAATTGTGTAAACTAGCGGGGTGGTCATTCTTACCAAATTGTCCAGCCACCAATGACTACTATCGGACAATATCCAAAATACGTGTCACAAGCCGAAAAACCCACCAGCATATAACCTACAACCAAGGAAGCCAGTTTACCAACCTCGATATGGTTCAGCTACGCAAATTTGACCTCGCCGGGTTTTCCTCCTATGCAAAACCATCAAAACACCAAAATCGGGGATCAATTCAACCAAAATCGGGAAACGAATTTGAACCAAATTCGAGGTGGGTAATTTCAATCAAGGACAAGATTTACAAACCTCAGATTAATCAACCCCCCGACTTTTCAAAGCTCCACCATACCAAAGCCTCCCGCGCTAGCTCATCGAAAGCACCAGAGTTCTTCTCACAGAGACACCGATTTTGATCACTACGTCAAAGCCAATGACCCGCGGTATCTGCCAAAATATGCAAAAATCAAATGGCGAAATATAACGACCTAAATCACCAAAATCCGTGAATAGTAATACTGCTTCTACTTCGGGTTTGGGTTCTCGTTCCAAGCAACACCATTGCCTAACCCGGAAAGGTGTATGTGAAAGCAATCACTACTCGAAGCGAGTTTCCTATATAAACAGGACACTCCAAACTTTCTTCTCCTCAAAAAGACGGAAAATGAACCGAGGTGACAAAGATACTGTGCAACCAAGCTCCGAAAACATCCAACCTCCCGGTGGTCCAAACTCATGAACCCTTGTTATCCAAAGACTAAATCCAACCTGCCTTATCCCTCAAGGGCCACAACAAAGAAAAGTTCCGTGAGAAAAAGACGACTTTTAGCTTCAAAATTATAGAGATTTTTCGAATCTCCATTCGAGCTAAGTTCGCGGATGCTCTTCTACATATGTCACAAATTTTGCACCAATGTTTAGAAACTCCTCAATGACAGGATAAGATGGTTTAGTGACACAGACACCGTAAAACGAGAATTGCTCGACGGTTATCCTAAAAAAGTTTCCCGAGAAACTTGGTGACCTCGGTAGATTTCTTATACCGAGTGATTTTACAGAGATGAACGAATTGCTTAGCCTTAGCCAATCTCGGGGCAAAGCATCAACCTCATGCCTTCTCTCCATATTGGAAAGAACTAAGTCTCTCCAGCTTTGACCAAAAAAACTCGCATGATTACATGAACTGCTGACCGAACGATTTCTACTCCAACCTTCGCACGCCGAGTATGTTTTCGTGAAACTTGACCGTTCTTGCTTTCCAGCCGATTTATACGTGGTCGTTGATTACGTTCCTATCCTCGGCTAGCTTTAATCTAGGAAGACCTATCTTCGAGGACAAGCACGTGCCTTAATAGAATGTTCAACTGGTGAACAGAATGACCCATAGACATGATGACAAATCCGTGACTCGGTACAAATTGGATGACCTAAACGTCTCTCCTACAATTATCATTGAAACGTTTAACCGAGTACGATGATATTGACATTGTCTTGTGAAGAATAAGTGCAAGAAGTACTTTGAACTTCTAAAATGTCAATCCCACTTCTACTTCGGATCTTACTATCGATGACTCGCGCGTCCATCTCTCACTCCTTTCGGAGGAAGTGATTTTCTAATGGAAGAGATCAATGAATTTCTTAAACGTGATGATTCAATACCACCGGGTGTTGATGGAATCTATGATTCTGAGGGAGATACTGTTTACCTTAGAGTAGTTTAGTGTGATAAAAAGTGACCCAAATCTCACTGACCGCATTAAGGAAAAAAGAACCTAATTGAGAAAATCCGTACCGTTTGTGAAATTAATGTCCTAAAAGGTTAAATCTTCATGTGAAGAAACCTCCCGACCTTGAACTCAAGACTTACCATCCCATCTGAGTATCGTATTTTGAGGTGATGACAAATTACCCATCATAACGCTAAAAAACTTGAAAGAAATAAGGATTAAAACCCCGCCCTAATCAAGTTCTTAATCACACAAACGCGTGCCCATAGCTTGGAAGATTCTGTATTAAGGGATACAATCCACAGTTTTGACACCCATAAGATTTTGATGGAGGAAAATGCCAACCCGTGAGTTCAACACCATAGAAAGAAGTTAAACCCCAAAATCCAAGAGGTTCATAAGCCAGAAGTTAACAAACTTTCTTTGATGCAGGTTAATCTACCCTATCATCTGACAGCCCCCTGGGTGAGCCCCGTTTCATTAATTTCCCTATGAAGAGGCATAACCGTTTGTGAAAAATGAAGACAATGAGTTAATACCCACTAGGTTGGTTACGATGGCGAGTTTTGCATCGATTACCGAAAACATCAAATGATCAACTCGCAAGATCCATTTCCCTTTACAATACATTGATCAGATTGCTTGAGAGATTAGAGCCAGAAAAGAGAACTATTGCTATTTGAGGATGGATTCTCTGGAGCTACTTTCAGATCCTAATTGACCTACTTGATCAAGAGAATACTACCTTCACCTGCCTTACGGACATTGCCTATCGTCGCATGCCTTTTTGGGTTATGCAATGCACCAGGCAACGGTTCCAAGGTCTATGGACAGTTCAATCTTTCACGTATGATTGAGAAGAACACATGGAAGTCTTACATGGATATTTCTCAGTTTTATGTGACTCGTTCTCTTCTTGC
Source organism: Tanacetum coccineum (assembly GCA_026074375.1). Classification (NCBI taxonomy): domain Eukaryota; kingdom Viridiplantae; phylum Streptophyta; class Magnoliopsida; order Asterales; family Asteraceae; genus Tanacetum; species Tanacetum coccineum. The sequence goes on from BQNB010009802.1 coordinate 65,430, forward strand.
CTTTCCACCTAGACAAAATGCTCCAAAGGTGTGAAGACCCCAATCTTGTGCTAAATTGGGAAAATTGCCACTTTAAGGTCAAGGAATGCAAGTCCTATGGCATGAAGAAATTCTAAATCCGGGATGATGTTGACAAGAAAAAGTTGATGTCATTGCAAATTGCCTCATCACCAACTACAGTTAAGGGTAGATCGCAGTTTTCTCTGTCATAGCCGGATTCTAACCGACATTAATTCAAGACTTATTCCAAAATCACCGCTCGCCTATACCCACCTCCTTGAAAAGGAAACTCGCGTTTATCTTCTCGAAAGGATTTCAATTGAAGCAATTTGAAACCCTTAAGATGAAGTGTAACCCAAGCTCTAATTCCTATAGTTGCTCCTGATTAGGGACTTGCCCATTGAAATCAGTGTGATGCAAGTGATTTGCTGTAGGGGATCCTAGGGCAAATTAAGACCAATCACTTCCAACCGATAACACTAATGCAAGCAAAACTATACGAGGCTCAGGCACATTACACTACAACAAAAAGAATTTACTTTTGCCGTAGTGGTATGACTTTGTGAGAACATTCGGCCATATTCTTGTCTTGTCCAAAAGTATAAGTGTATATATCGGACCACACGCTCTTAAGTACTTGCTTGCTAAGTCGATGATAAGCCAAAGATTTCTCCGTGGAGAATTTTTGCTGCTAGCCAAGAATTTGATGTCGTTATCCGTGATAAAAAGGAGCAGAAAATCTTGCGCGCAGACCACCTTTCTAGACTTGAGCAATCCCATCAAGTGAGACTCAGAAGAACAAACAGGAACTTAACGGAGAACATTTATCCCCTTGAGACACTTGGGAATGGTTACCTTTCGTGGTGATGATAATGCCCCAATGGTTGCCGATTTTGCAAATTAACCTATGCGGAATTTTGTGATCAACATGGATGTCGTCACCAACAGAAAAGAAAGTTTTTCAAATAACAGTCAACACAATTTTTGGGAACGACCCCGTTTCTATTCAAGATCTGTGCATTACCAAAGCTAAGTTAGGCGTTGTGGTTTCGGGGAAAGAAGCTTTTGACATTCTTAAAGCTTGCCACAGTGGACACCAACACCGGGGGACACTACGGTGCCAAGTTACAACAGCTAAAAAAGGTCGTTCGAATTCAGGATTTTATGCCACAAATCTACACAAGGATCCCACACTTTGTCCACCCGATGTGACATTTGTCAATCGTCAAGTCAAAATTTTGGCAACGTGATGAATGCCACAAAACTATAATCCAAGGCTTCGAAATCTTTTACATGTAGGGTATTGCACACACTTATGGGTCGTTCCCCAATAGTCTTCAAGAGGGAACAAATTATAATACTCTTGGCAGTCGATTACTTATCAAAATGGTGAAGCAAAAGCGCTCCCCACCAACGATGCCCCGAGTCCGTTGTTTTTTTTTTTGTAAATTCCTTAAATCTCTCCTATCTCCAGATTTGGTGCCCCTCGTGCAATCAAAAGTAATACGCGGACGCTTTTTGCAATGATCCAAATTTTCAAAGTCCGATGCTTAAATACGGAGTTTACTCATACGTCTCTCTAACGCGTATCATCCACCAAACAATGGACAAATTGATGTAACCAATTTCCAATCGGGTTTAAAGGATTCAGGAAAGGCCCGTGGGCGAAAATCGTGCCTTGCTATGTCGATAAATATAGATGACGCATTTTGGGCTTTCCGCACCAGCTTACAAAACACCATCGTGTGTACTCCATATAAGTAGTGTAACAGGGAAGCTATTCATCTTCCGATCAGAGCTCGAGCATAACAAAGCTACTTGGCCTCAAGCATACCAAACTGTTGATATCAAAACAAGGGTTATCGACAGAAAAATTGCAACTCAATGAACTTATGAACTTCGTGAGTCCATGGCCTACTAGAAAACTATTTGAACTATAAATAGGAAAACAATAGAAAGCCAGTGTACCTCAAAAATCAAAAACAGCGGGGGGGGGGGCAAATAGTACAAGGCTTCGGGTGTGAACGAGTCTCCTCCTCCTTCTAACACACGTAACTAAGATGTGATTAGATCTCAGTCAAACGTCTTAAGCCTCGCGGGCTGAGTGGACATTCACTGTAAACCCAAGCATTTCCAGTGAGTGCGACTGTGCGGAGACTACTACAGATAGGAGGTGCGTGCTCGAACTGCCAGTCAGGCCAACGATGTCAAGAAGAGACAGACATGCAGTGTGGAGGGCGAGGCGAAGAGTCTATTCTGCGTTGTTAGTCCGACGTGGAGGCGAAGCTCTTAATAGGATGTGTCTGGGTCACTGTTACTCCACCTGGTATTGGTATATATAATCACCTTACCATCTCCCTGGGACTATATCGCCGTCCTGTGGTAACCGACACACAAGCGACGATTGTGCGGCAGACTGAGGTCTCATGCTTGTCGTGATTCTCGGGGAGCCGGGCTGATATCTCGGAGCGAAGTAGTACGCTAACGAGTATGAGAGTCTGTGGACGAACCTCGCGATTGGCCTTATCTTAGTAGTAAGTATATAAGAAACAGTTTGTTACTGTTATGACTGACCTCAGAGACATTCTCACTACACATAACCATTACCCTGGATGTTCTCTTGCGTGTCATATGCGTTTTGCGAAGGAGCGAACTGCCTTGAGTGAATTTATGAGAGCTCACAGTACATATTCACACCCGGACTACGAACACACCTCTCTCCGTGGCTCACATATCGCACATTTATTTCACATCTCTCACTTCATTTTGTGAATCCCAGATCCAAATCTAATCGGACTAACGTTTAATCCTATTTGGCAACACAGAAAAAAAAGAACTATCAAAAACGGAGCCTTAGATTTGCGTAGGAACCCCTTTGAAACATCGAGGACGATATTTAGTTCTAGTATGTGGGGGATCTTCGATTTGATTTTTGCCTGCAGTCGTTGTTTAATCGACGCAATCGCGTTTTTTACACCCAAATTATTTGCAACAAATAACCAAAAAAAATTAAAAGATTTTAAAAATTTCAAAATAAAATAAGTGTTTTGTCACAGTTTTGGACTTTCCTAATGGGTAAATGAGAAATAATATTTTTGACGGTCGATCGGGCGTGTTTGAGCCCTAGCTAGTTCCTCAACTACCACTTTCTCTAAGCTAAGCTTACACGAGAGTTCGATTGCTTCTAATGTATAATAAGTAGAAGAAAACAAGAAGTGATAAGAGTTAAATATAAGTTTATGTGCTAAGCAAGATTCTTCTAAAACTTATATGAAGTAACTTGTGGCTTTTTTTCTCCCATTAGCATCTAATCCACCCAATCATGAAACTGTGCTCCATTCAATCAACTAAGTCAATCAATGTTTTAGAAAAGCTTCAAATTGTAACTTGATTCTTTAAACCGAGATTTTTTTTTCTTAATAATTCGAAAAAGTATAAATGCCAAAGAAGCATAGTAATGGAATTATTGAAATGCAAAAATGCATGAATAATGAAATTATGCCAATAAAGGCATACATTTGATAATATGGAATAAGTAAAAGATGTTCATGATATCTCCACATCCGCTAACCACAGTGGGGTTCCAAACTAGAGAACATCCTTTACTTCTAGGGATTTGGTGTGGTTGTGAAGATCTCACCAGGACGCGAGGCTAGGTGAGGGTTCAAACTAAGACACTATATCCTAGCATAAAGGAAGAGAGGTGTTGATGTGATTTCCTTTCCCACCACGCTAGCAACGGGGTGGGTTATTTCCAAACTAAGACCACCGGTCGTTTGGTTATGGATATCCTACTAGTGAGTCGAGGCCTAAGGTAGGTGTCAAACTAAGCAACGCATCCTAACTTAAGAACTTATGATTATAATGATGAAGATGTTGCAAAAAGTTTCTACAGATAAAATCCTCGTTCTTTTAAAATCCAAGAGTTACAAGGACCAAAAAGAGTTGTGCTGTTGATCTAGATTCATCTTGAATCACGACTATGGAAATAAGTTGATCTATGGTTGAGTTGAAATGAGTACACACATTTAAATCATATATCTCATGTGGAGTTAAAAGTTCAGCAAGTCATGAATTATGAGTGCATAGCAATTAGACTTTAAAATTGACTATTGAACATGTAGTTTAATTGCGTGGTTGGAGCTATTGAAAAAATCGGGGACGAATGAATTAATCCGTCAGGACATCGTAGATTATTCATAGCGATTCTGCATTCTAGTGACCCACATGGTGATATAATAAAGGAAGTCAAACAGAAAGTCGAGAAAAGAAAAAGAGAAAATCCAAAATATTAGGGATAGTTAGTTTAAAGATAAAAAAAAATGGTGAAAAACGGACTTATCGAAGCTTATGATTCTTTATTTCCCCTTGACTGAACCTTAGCTACTTTTCAAAGTATTATCGAGGGGGATTGAGATTCTTAGTTTTCGTAAATGTTTACCTTCATAACATTGCATAGGAGCAAAACGATAATAACTAGTATGGGGGATTTTGGTATGTGTTTAATTACACATACCTTTTACCTTTAAAAACGAACTAAAATAACCAAAAACGGACTTAAAATGCCAAATATATGCTTGTTTTGCTAATTGTGTTGTGCAGAAACGGATAACTAAGAAAAGGACGAAAAACGAAGCCAAAACGACAAAACCGGACTCGGAATGGAAAAGCAGGAAAAGACAAAGTCAAAGTCCAAGCCCAAGCCTGAAAAACTCAACCCAAGTCAACCCCGAAGCCAAAAGTCAAGAAAAGCAAGTTTAGGGACTAAACTTGTAAATCCCTAAACTTGTTTAAAGAGAAAAAAGAAGGAAAAGAAGAGAAGGACTTAAACTGTCAATGAGGGAAAGTTTAACTCCAAGGGGTAAAACTGCCAAGTCCACTAACTTATAACTACCAAGGACTTACGGTGCAAAGGGTGTTATAACCCTTGGAAAATTAATTGCAAGTCCCCAAAACTATACCTAACCAAGGACTTGTGGGCAAAACTCTATAATACACACCTTAAGGGGCTAATGTTGTCAAACCCACAAACTTTCACTCTGTCTCTCTCAAACCCATTTTTCCCGCCAAATAATTATCTTCCCCAAACAATACCCGTTTTATCCCCCACCTCGAAAAACCCCTAGATAAGCATCACCCCCCTCCTCCACTACCTTCCTTGTCCACATGTTGCCATTGCCAAGTTGGCAATCCACACCTTTTTCAATATTTATGCTATAACCAATGGCTCGGATCAAATGTTTGGAAACCAAGGCAAAAAGGAAGGGCCAGGATTTGCTTGTTCTTTGCACACTCACAACAAGCACACTTCACATTTGTGCTACAAACAATCACAACTGGATTGAAACTAATAGAGGAAGACCTAGTTGTGATTTTCATCTATATAAATACTTAGTAAAGCCATTTTTTTGTGGCTAAAAAGGATAGTTTTTTTTTTTTGTTTTTTTTTTTTATGTATTTTAAGAGGTGTTTTAAGTTAGTTTAAAAGTTTTTATTGTACTTGAACCTTCATTTTAATGAAAATTTGAGTTCCCCTTAATTTTTTGTGTTCTTAATTGCAAAAAGTCTCTTAAAACTTTTTAAAGCTTTCATTGTCAGCATATCTTAACATTCTGTTTTTTAAAAACCTTAAAAAAAATTTAAAAGAAAGCAAGAGTAAATTGTTGGAATAGAGATGGATAATAAGCGATTTGTGGGAAGGCTTATTGGTATATTCTTGGGGTTTATGTGGGGGGGGGGGGGGGGGGGGGGGGGGGGGGGGGGGGGGGGGGAAGCTGTAATATTATAACTGGGGGGGTAAGGGAATTTTAGGATAGCATAATTAGGTTCTCCAAAATCCTTTAGCAAAGGATCAAAGGTATAATTATCTTTAAGTTTTTGCTAAAAAAGTTACTGTAGCAAAAAAAGCTTATTAGCTTATTTCTTAGTCTTATTCTGGTCTTGTGTGCTTATTGATGTTTATTAGTGTTAAATATGCTTTTAATGCCTTTCATTTCATTTTATGGCAATTTCAGTTTAAACTGTCCAAGGAGTGCTTATTTCTGATCTAGCTTATTTTCCCATTTTAAATGCTTAATTTGTTTGCATTTTACATCTTATTGTTAGAAGGTGCTTAAGTAGGTGTTAGGCTTTTAAAATACACTCAGTTTACACTTAGTTATTAATAGCTTAAAATTCCTTGTTCAAAATTAAGGGAGGTGTGTTGGGATAACATGGAAAACGTCAAAAATGCTTTGTGTAGTGGGTTGTGTACTCAAGCTAAGGCTACAAGAGCATTATCTCATAATCTGCTAGTGATCTTAAGTTGTAGTGTCAAAAAAGTGAGTGTTTTGTGTGTTGGAAACAAGCTGTAACAAGCCTTGGTTTTCATTTTGACTTATTGAGTCAAAACCACCAAGAATTTAAGAGGCAGTTTTTAAAAGCAAAAAGACCCTTTTTCAAGAGTAAAATTCAGCAAGTTAAAATGATTTTTGGAAGCTTAAAATTGGTGCACAAGTCCATTTCATAGTATATTCAATCTGTTTTAGCTTATCTTTTTCATTTGAGCTTATTTGACAGCTTTTAAAAAGCTGTCAAATAAGCCGGCCTGATTTAGGCCTTAAACTCCCAGTGGTGGTCAAAGATTAGACTTAAGCATCCGTTTTCGGTATAGCTTTTATGTGTGTACTAGAAGACTAGAGTTATAAATTATAATGTGTGCGGCTAAGGGAGATTGTTAGACTAGTCGCTCATAATGCCGTAGTGGATGACTATCTCGCTATTGCAATTGACTCAGCTGGATATCGATGGGGGTATGCTATTAGATTGAGGCAGTATACGAATGAGAGATTCGGGATCGACACAAACTTATGCTCTCTGCTTACACTGTGGTATATTATCGAGCTATATAGAGTGTGTGCGCACACTGTATTATGAGGATATCTGCTATCTATCTATTCTCTTCTATCATTCTTAGTTGCGAGAGATACCTCAGTATACCTAATTGGTCTCACGTCAGCTTCTCACAGAGTCCTGCACACATTACCTAAGCCACAGCGAGATACATCTCTTGCGCACTACTCCAGTAGTTAGTTTTGAGTGCTTATTTCTCATTTTCTTTGCTTATTTAAGTGCCACAGTTAAGCTTTTTAGCTTTAAGCTTAGTTTTAGTTTCTGTCCAACTTAAGCCCTTTTAACAGCTTATTTAGTTTTAGCATTTTGCTTTATAGAGCTTATCTAAGTAAGGATTAAGTCCTTACTATAGAGAGAATTGATTTGTCCCTAGTTTAGCTTTTTGTCCACCATAAGCCCAAATGAACGTAGCTAAATTTTAAGCCTGTAAGCCACTTCTAAGCAAACTGTCATTTAAAAGCTTATTTTTAAGCTTATTTAGAGCTTTTCAGAAAACTTTGTAGTTGAGAAAGTTGTTAAGGCCCACGAGCTTAACGCCTTAACAACTTTGCTTTACAAAGTTTTCGAAAAAAAAAAAGGAGACAAGGGGTGACCCGGGTGAGCAAGACTCGAACCCGGGTCTCTACCCTCGTACACCTCTCTTTGTACACAGGAACACACAAAGGAACCCGCTGGAGACCTTTAGGTGGACTTTTCTGTCACAAGACCCAAGGCTTTAAAATCTTTATTATCATTTTGGGCTTTAAAGCTAATAAGCTTTACAGCTTATATTGAGGCTTAATTTATAAGCAATCTTTTGTTTCTTATTTTGTCGTAGGTTATAAAGTGTCTAGTATTTTTAAGATAAAAAATTCAGCGAATTTGTGACGCGCGTGAGAACTTGTGTGTATTTTTACAATTTAATTTATAATAGGTTGAGCGCGCGCGCAGAGCGCGAGCAGCCGAAACAAAAAGAGAGCGAGCGCGAGCGCGCGCGCGAGCGAGAGAAGAGCGAGATTTTAGAAAAATTTATGGGTCATATAGTTTATAGGAAAAATATAAAAATTTTTTGTAGGTCATTTTGTAACTTTTTGATTTTTAAAGAGCGGCACTGGGTGCGGTATTTTGTCTTGACGTCGTTTTGGTCAAACACCTCCGTTTTCGTCTAGATCTTTTTCATTCTTACGTTATTTGTTCCCGAGAGTAGTTTAAAGTTGAAAAATTTCTTTCGTAGGGAAATTTTGGAAGATTAGTTTTCCCCTTTTTTCGTGATTCTGCTTCTCTCGTCTTCCAGCTTAAATTTCATAATTTTATAGATTTCTAAACGTTTTTGTTTGATATTGTTTAATTTAACTTTCCGCACGAGCGTGCCAAATCAAGTTTTCTCATTCAAATCCAATCTCTTTCGACAGTATCGATTCTCCCAGGTCCAGCCTCTTGGGGATAACGACCCGGGAACATTATTGAGCTATACAAAGCTTTCTCGGAGAGACGAGAACTTTGTTTCTAAACTATATCTTACTATACTATATATTTACTCTATATATATATTATAAATACTATTAAGGTGTAGTTTTGGCAAACGATCATAACCCATAAAACTTAATAGGCTATACAGGATAGCTACAAATGATACATGACTAACAGCTGCTGCCGTAGCCTCACTGGTCCATCCTGGGCACAGGTCTCTACCTCTAGTGTCGCAATACGTCCAAGCGCTGTAGTCAACTGAGTCTGAAGTGATGTGGTCTGAGTAATCAACGTGGCAACTTGTGCCTCCAGTGTCCTAACATGGGCCTCTATAGCTGAACTCCTCTCCTCAAAACTAGTCCATGATATGCGAGCATATACTGCCTCTTTGTCCAAAGCCAAAATTGTGCGGCGGTGGTGCGAGTGAGCAGCGATCTCCTGTATATGGTTTGACTATAGGGCTACCCAAGTAAGCTCGGTCATCATATGCCTCCTCAAATCGTACCTGAAACTCCTCAGTCCTCTACCTAACAGCAATATCAAGCTCTGTCCCTCTTTGGTTCACCCCACTCTCCAAGGTGGTCGGTATACAAGCTCCATATTCATGCCCTAAAAATCTCCACTCCCAAATGTCAACCTCTGGAGTAGCCTTGGCTGTCTCGCGGCCATACCAGCCGCTGGAACTCTCAATACATCCCCCCTATCACTTCACCTAGAGCTGAGAAGTAATGGCAGCTTCTCTTCTGAGGTGACATCTCAGCCTCAGGAACATCAGTCCTGGGGGAAGTAGGTAGAAGTGATAAGGGTGGTGATGCAGCTGCAACTCTCATCCGAATCCCGGCTGCCCTATAGCCTAATGGTGCCCCTGCATCAGTAGGGCTAGTAGTGAGTGGTGATGGTAGGGGTAATGGTGAAGAAGAAACACGTAGAGGTGGTGTAGGGTGCGGCAGCATGCTCCAGCAATGTCGTGCGCTCTATGGATGCCGACATCGTAAGCTTCGGTCTGACAGTCATTACCTTTCCCTACGGAAAGACGGTGTCTGGCAAAGGTAGAGCGCGATGATCTCTATCATATTGGTCTAAGTGTGGGTTGGCATACTTATCGTCCCTCAAATGCCTCTGTAATCCCCAGCAGAGGGAACATGTCAAACAACAAAGTATAGCAGAAGAGTCAGCCAGAGCTGGGTGCTCCTCCTCTTCCTCGTCATCCTCCTCGTCCTCGAAAGGCTCCTCATCATCATCATCATCAGTATCATCATCACTGTCATCACCGGAGGGCTCATCATCTCCATCCCCTCCGTCGGCAGGGTAGTCAGCATGCTCCTCCTCGGAGTCCTCCTCCGGATCCTCCTCTGGATCAGCGCATCGTGTGTACATAGCCTGGTGATAGGCTAATTGGTTGAAACATCAGCGGGTAAGAGGCCTGGTGACTCCATTGGGTGCCTCTCCTCCGAAAGGTAAATAAAACTAAGTACTAGCGGGGTACATCAGCACCGGGTACATATAGGTATCTTGATGTGTGAATGGGTGGGTGCTCCAGGACCGTGAACGATAGTCAGGAGATGATGGGTGCTCAGGTCCAGGCACATAGTCAGGGGATGGTGGGTCTACTGGCTGCATGGGAGTCCGCGAGAGCTGAGCGAGCCTGAGCGTATGAATGACTCGTGGTAAAACCTCCATTGGTAGTCTCCTTATCGTGCTCCCCAAAAGATACTCTCCAAGGTTCGTATTCATTGTAACACAGAGGTATAAGGTGGGACATCGATGGAGGCAGAAGACATGACTCAGGACGATAAATAAAACTTATATAAGTATAGTTATATTAAGACATCATAGTGATATATTTAATATAATAGAAACATGTATACATATCATGAACACATTTGTTAAAAAGCGATATCCAACAATGCAACTCGCGCGAGCGTGTTATGCTGTCCCGTGAAAAACTTTTATATGTCAGGCAATAAGTTTGAAAATGGTTGCGTAGTCCCAAGAAAAACAAATGACCTGGTCTCTATAACCTAGGCTCTTGATGCCAATCTGTAAACACCCCAATATGGGAAGCAGCGGAATATGGGTAGGAGAGTGTTACTTCATAGAATCAAGTAGCACGAGATATGAGAACGACCTCTAAGAGTCGTTTTAAAATTAGTACATGGATTACAAATAGACTTAGTTTGTTAGCAATAGCCGAAGCTTAAAATTGTTCATCCCTGAAAAGTAAAGATTTTAAGACTAACAAATATTCCCAAGAAGTAATGCGTACCAAATTCTTTATAGTAATGACTCCAAAATGTTGACCCCCCAATGTATCCTTGTTTCTCGTACCTCACACTATACCTAAGCTGCCGCGCGCGCGAGAGCTTTAAAACTGTCAACATAAAGGTTGGTGAATTCACAGTTTTAGTAAATGTATAAAAAGGACCACAAGATTTCTAATGTAAGACATGGTAACAGATACAATATCTTAAAAGTAATTATGAAGTGCACTAAGCCTCATACAACCGAAGCTCGACATATATGTATGCATTTAATGCACAAAATGTGCCCGTGTAGAACGTTCAACCCTCCACATCCAAAAATTGTTCCAACATTATACGTTCGGTGTTTCAGTACAGTCGAAACCTGATGATGCGCTAGCGCAGCCGCGCCGAACGGAATGTCAACCAAATAGATCTATTCTTGAACATTCCGCTCGCTAAATTAGCAATTGACATTCATGATAGTGGGCATTATGGGGTTTAGCTAACTTAGGCAACTCATAATAATTAGAAAAGAGTACTTGCGTCCAAATGGCATGTTTCTCACCCAAGTTGTAAAAACAATGTATCGTATAAAAGCGGGGCTATGAACTCACCGTAAGGGTATTGATTGTGAATCTAAATCAAGTAAGTGAATCGCCTCGGCAATTTTGAATGCACAATAATTAATTATAGGGCCGTACGAAGTAATAGTGAATTTCTATATAATAAAACATCACATGTCGTATAGCTACACCACCACCTAATAGTTTTTATTAATTCTTTAAAAGTTTAAATTATTTATTAATCCGTGCTTTGTTAAATTTAAGTATATATACTTGTACTCGTAAAGAAAATATTATTTTTATTTACTAACGCATCGTTTGTAAAAATGTATGATTTAATAATGATATTTTATTATTAAATTAATTGTTTTATAAAAGATTGTATAAAAATAAAAGTAATGCGCGCGAGTTTTAAAACTACTATATCTTTATCGTTTCCGACTCAAATACCGTTTTATATGTTTTCTTATGTCCAAGTCTTCGGTAATTAAAAATAATTATCAGAAACATCATTTTATAAAGTTTAAACCTCTGAGACAGAAACTTTTAACTGTTCATTACAGTTTATAAAAACTATTTTTATAGAATTAATTATACGTAGTTTGTTTAAATCATAACTCGTTCATTATAATTCCGTTACCTCGAGTTCCTTATATCCTTTTGATTACATTAAGATAATTTATCAAAAATATCATATTTAAAAGTTTTAAACCGACTGATTGATCAGTAATATTTACTGTCATAACAGTTTAATTTTTTATATAATTACTTATATAACACTGTAAAATACGTAACATTTTTCGTTTCTAATTCCGTTTTTTTTTTTCGAGTTCTTTATGTCCGTGGGTTCGTATTAAGGAAATTTATCAAAATATTATATTTATACAATTTATACCCCTGATGAACAGTAACTTTTACTGTTCATTACAGTTTATAAAACTGTTTTTATAAAGTTAGTTATATATAACTATGGCAAAATTCGTAACTTGTTCGTTATAATTCTGTTTTTCGAGTTCCTTACATGCTCACGATCCTTGTAAAGAGTACTATTTTTATAAAATAAAAAAAAAATATATGGTCTATGGTTCGAATCCAACAGTAGGTATTAAAATATAATTAGGGTTTTTAATAAAGTTAGTTTGTAATCATTATTGTTTAAAGACCTTGCACCATAATTTCACCAAGTGTTATACCGTATATATTACATGTATTAAGTCTCTAAATTTTCATTTTCACTTATTCATAATGCAATCATCAAACACTTTATATAACTAAAAATGAATCGAGGGTGTTGATTAACTTATACAACAAGTATGTACACAATAGAAAATTAAAGAATGAACATTGAATACTTTAAATGGACCTTGTATAAGAAGACTAGGATGAAGAACACAACCAGTGTAAAAATCCTAACCAAGCCTTCAAAAATCAAAACCTTTTAAACCCTAATCAAGAAAACCCTAAATATGTTTTCTTGATAATTCTTTGTTAAACCCGAATCCAAGCTTGTTAACACCTTGAGTAACCTTAGACTGAACACTTGAATACTTGGAAATCCTTGGGTGCAAAAATTAAATGAAACCCTAGCACCACACTTATAGGAACACCCTATCAACTAAGTACGCCCAACCCATCCAAATCCCCACCACACAGACCAAACACAACAGAGCACAAATAAACACTGCACCTTAAGTAATTCCAATGTTAATTTAGGAGTAGGGTTAGTGAGTATTTTTTGCTTTTGCTTTAGAAAGTGAAAGAGAAAAAATTAGGACCTAGGGCTTTCCCTTTTATAGGAATATAAAACCGTAACAACCTAAAGTGAGACCATGTGATTAAATGGTATAAGGACTAAGTGTAAGATCTCTCCTCCTCCCTATGAGAGGCCACGGCCAAAGGTGTGCAATGGAACATATATTGGACAGATAACTAGTAACATGGTCATAAGTACAGTCTTATTGTAAAGAATTCACATGAGCAATAAAGGAGATAGTGGGAGTTTTTGGTATTATCCTATTCTTATGTAAATGCTAGGAGTCCTGTATCAGGGGGATAAAAGTAAGCAAAAAAATTTAATTTTGATTATGGTAATAAAATGTGGTATTTGTTTGTCAGTGTAGATAGAAAGTGCTTCATGGAACGACTAAATGTAATTATGCGACACGTAGCGTTTACGTAACCAACAAAAATAAATTAAGAAAGTTATAATTATACTCCTAATAAGCATATAAAACGCACTTGCCTTGAAAGTAAACTTTTAATTTTTTGATGTCCTGTTATCATTAACGTTGTGATTTTAGTTTACATCATTTAACTATAAGTTTGTAATAATTAAAGCGAACGCGAAAAACACTAACAAAAAATAAAAGGAATTACTAAAGATGTAAATAACATGAAAAAGAGAAATGTTACCGTTATAAGCAATCGTATTCATTGAAGATCTCTTACAAAACATGTAAGATTCCAAAATGCAACCTCCAATTCTGCATCACAGAATTTGACCAAAATCGAGAAAAGAATTAGATTGAGACCTCAACGTATAACCCCCCCCCCTTTTTGACAGTAATATTTCCTTGAACTAAATCTCCATAACCAAGATTTGGTGCAAATTGATCATTGCCAAAACAAACGGTACCTAAATATTTTTCAACAAAAATTGCACACAGTGATAGATGCCCGTCTGTGCTTGGTGCATTCCAAGTCATACAATGAATAGGATGAGTTGGCACAATCTTGCAAGAGAATTAGAGGACGTTGGAATACATGACAAATGGATCCTAAAAAGTGTTTAAAGTTTTAAGACATTAGTTATCCTATATACATTATCTATGGCAAAACAATAACTTTTTCTTTTTTTTTTTAAAAAGTCCCCCTCCCCCCACCCAAAACATACACTTTCATTCCTAACTTTAGGTACCAATTTCTTTTTTGTCTTAAGAACCCATTTATATGATGATGGGCATTGTTGTGCTATCCACCATTTCCATGCCTTACTAGTGTTCTTTTATAGCATCATATAGTAACTCTTAGAATTTGTGGTAGTGGATTCTGATGCAAACAATTTCTTATGCGGTGTGCAAGAACAGATTTGTTTTCGCTTTACGTTTTGTGGTTTTCTAGTAACTAATAGAGGCACTACATTAGGCTTCTTAGTTCTAGCATTCACGTCATTCAAAAACTTAGAAACACAAGCATCATGATTTGAATTAAACACACATTTTCCATAAGTAGCACAAACAACATTAACATTCAAAGTTTTGGAATTTAAACTGTCATTACACGCAGTTACAAACTTTGTTTGATTAGAAATACTAGAAATCCTAGTGGTCTTCTACTTAGTACTTCTTAAACATTCACTGTGACTAAGTTTTGGCAGGACTTATCTTTATTTGAATTGCTCCTAGGCCTGTGTTCACTAACATTGATTCGTGAGTCTACACCCATGTAGATGTATACACTTGGAGGATTGGAGTATTCCTAAAAAGTCTGAGTCAACTTTGGTGCTCTAGTTTGTGTTGTACTACTTTCAAGTCGATACATGCCTGGTTTAATCACATTTATGTTACTTACAGCTACGTTCAGTTTGAGGCAAATTCTTGTGGAGTGACTGGTTTTGAATATAACCCTCTGACTCTTTATTTTTTTGAACCGACTTTTTCTTAATTTTTTCTCTCAAGAGAGTCTGAAAAAGGAGCTAGTTTTCCTAAAACTGATGGTTTTGGAATCCTTTGAGCATTTGGTTGTCGAATAACACAGATTTTCCTTTGCATTTTTCAATGAGTTTCTTTAACTCACTTATTGGCAATGTTCTTGTCCTTGCAAGTTTATCTATCAAATCTTGTAAATTCAAAATATTGTTCACTTGTCCTTTCGAAATACAGTACACTTTTCTTTGCAAACTGTGTCATTTTTCAGTTGTTCTTGACATTGTTGTAAAGCGATTATAAGAGAAATTGAGTGTTTTTTTTAATTTAGCAAAACTTCGTAAAAGCTCAGTGTAAATCTCTTTACTTACAAATTCAGTTTGTTCAGAAAGCTTTTATGTGCAAGACAGTCACATTCCCTGACTTTATGAAGATAAAAGCAATGTAATTGAGTGATCTCGATCTAAATCATATAAAGAATGCAAATAACGAACACTATATATCATTAGACACACATTCTTGTAAAGCATATCATACATGTTTGAAAATTCTGCCTTATCAGATTCAAGTTCAACATTTATCTTCAAGAGTTCCAAACGTGACTGTTAAATAAGAGCATTTCTTGCTTATTTCATGAACAAAGCGAACTACATTCTGAGTCTTAAGGGAAAGGGGCATCAAACATGTCTTAATTAGGATTTCCATATCTTGAGTAGTTGGGGAACGAAGATAAAGATGGTCGTTTGAATGTTTTACCCACGCTTGATAGACAATTTCTTTCAAATGATTAATGTTATTCGTCCATGAAAGTATATGCCATGTCTACTTTTGCTATTGAAATATTTGTTTTTTGTTTTCACAATGATTTTTCTTCTCCCGCATTTTCTTTTCTTATATCATTTGCCATGTGCGAACTTGAATTGTCATAATGATGAGTTAGAGGTTTAAATAAAATTTCATAAAGACTATATTCCAGTGTGTAGTCCATAAGGTTTGACTAAAGTCTTTATTCAATTTTGATACTCTCTCTTCAAGAGTCAAGAATCTCCTTACCCTATCGGGGATGCGTTTGTTTGTAGGATCAGATTGGTCATGTTGGATCTCATACAAACATGGTTTCTCATATTTGAGCCTTTGTGAGTTACATTGGATTGGCAAAGTTAGGATCTTCCATTTAAGTGTAGGCCTTTTGGGTGCTAACACGAATGGTTTAGATTGATTTGACATCTTTTGTAAACAATTTTCATTAAAAACTATATTAGTTTTCCCTTGAAATCATTTTGTAATATCTTTTTCTCTTTAAGTTACAAATCCGTTATCACCTTTGTGTTCTCCTTGACAAGAACTTGCGAATGTAACTTTTGGTATAAAAGACATCTGTTGACTAACTCAGTTGTGTTTCTCTTTGAAACTGAAATTTCAGGTAGGCTTTACTTGTAAACCCTTCTTTATGTCATTTCTTTTGAGCTAATAGTAATAGATTTCAATTTAACTTATGTTTAATTTCTCATAGTCAACAATAACGAATATTAAAGCCATATACTCTTCAAGCTTCAAAGCCTAATTTATTTTGAAGTGCAACTAAACAACTATCCGGATATTATTAGATTCACCTCAGATTCTACTATTTTCCGCAAGAATAGATTTGCACTCATGTAATTCTTGAGTTAATGTTGCATTTTGCTTTCTGAAATTGCTTTGAATCTTTTTTATATTTTCATCGACATCTAGTTTAAATTTTCATAAATTATCAAGTGCGACACGCTCATCATCGACATTCTACATCATATTAGCTAGCTTGAATATCATATCACACATACCGGTTAGTCCATGAATGATTTTACTATCACTCCGTTCCACTGGCACATTAGTTACTAATGGACTCAGATTGCTCAAAATGTTGTAAGTCTCATATGCAGACACATTATCGTCAGTAATCTATTTACTATTTTCAATGGCGCAGAGGTCAGTGCATGATCTACAAAAGAACCTCCCTGTATCTTTGCTATGTAACTGTAAAGTGCTTACCAATTCTTGTTCGACAATTTCTTCATCCGTGTCTGCAAAGCCAGATTCAGATTGCATTTTGGCTTTTAAGTTGTCACCGTTCTCAGCTTGTTTACCACAACAACAACTTTTCCTGTGTTATAAGTAGAGTCTTTAACACCTTTTTGACTTTTTGGCAATCCTTAGCAAAGTGACCAAATTCCTGCATGTTTAAAATAGTGTAGTCCCAGATTGTTGCTCTAACATAACCACGCATATTTCTCGTATTCCCCAACAACAATTACTATGCCATCCTGATTCCCAAACTGTCCAGATAATTGTCATTCTATGTACCTTAGAGTAATTTGTATCCACATTCTTGTTCTGTAGTTATGAGGAGTTCTGAGGTTGATGTTGGAAAAGTTTGTAAGATTTCTTAAAGTACTTTGCAGTGAGAGCCAAATTTTTCTGCATGTCTTTATCCCTCTAAGCTTGTTCAGGATCACTGTCTTCTTCAGATGGTGGTGTGATTGGTTTGGCTATCTCTTTGCCTTTGTATCTTGTAGTTGCATGAGATCTGGTTGGAAAGTAAGCTTTTGATGCTGGTGCATATGATTTTTGAGGTTTTGATGATTGGTAATAAGTGTCTTGAAGTGTATGAGCAGTAGCAACAAGTGCTTAATATGGTTACATACTTGGCATTACCTTTTAGCATGGAAGGTTCATTAACTTCCTTTTGGTATTGTTTTCAAAAAAAGAATAATAAAATGTCAAAGAGTTTGTGATAATAAACAATCATCCAGCTTGTTTTGTCTCTTGACAATTTGTTATGTGACAAATCTTGACCATTCTGGTTTAAGTTGTTGAAGAAATTAAACATTGACTTGCATCGTTGCAACTGTCAAATTGTTTTTGATCATTTCATTCATCATTTTGTAGAATCTTGTGTAGTAAGACTCAATTGTTTCTCCATCGTGAGAGGTGAATTGACCAAACTCCCAGAATACGTTTGTCTTGACATCTTGAATATTGAGTGATTCACCTTGTTGTAGCCTTTCGATGGCTTCCCACATTTCTTGAGATGTCTGACATGCATCAACAGTTGGGTATATTTCATCTCCAATTCCAGTCAATATCAAATGAATCGCTTCTTTTTCTGATTCAAAATGAGCTCTGTTTTCAGGAGTCATATTCATAACTGTCTTAACTGTTGTTTGTTCAGGAACTGCTGGAGAATCCTCTATTGTAGGAACAACTGGTGTTGTGACAATCGTTGGAGTGTAAGGACCTTTAAGAATGCACTTCCATAAGGCATCACCATTTGGTCTTGTATCAATGTATCGTAAGAACCGTGATCGCCATTGTGCATATCGTCCTGTTGCAAGCATTGGTAGACGATCTCTTGAACCAGCTGTCATTATGTTGTTATGCAAGGGATAGATCTAAGCCTGAAAGTACAAATCCTTAACACTTTTAACCATAAACAAAGATCAATCTTGGATTTTTCTTGCTTCTTTTTTTGAACCAAAAAAATAAACAAACCAAGCCACAAATTTGAGGCTAACAAAGAGTTAACTCCTCGTTCTTATGTTCAAGGTGTGCTTGAAATCTTTCCAAAAAGGAGGGAGTTTATCAATGATACAAGAGACCTGAATAGCCTCATCTATGTTTATTTTATGTTGTGTAAACCTTCCAAGTATACCAAGAAGTTCGTTGTATTATTCCAAGACTAGTCTTGAATCAGTCATTTTGTAATTTATGAAATTACTAACAAGGAACTTTTTACTTATGCCTTCTCAACCATATATTTGGCCTCCAAAGAATCCCATAGTTCTTTAGAAGATCTAACATTCTGGTAAATATCAAATAAAGGATCAGACATACCATTGAGGATTAAACCTCTGCAGACATAGTCATTGTTGTCTCACTTGGCCCTCTTCCTTATTTGCTCTACGGTTGCATCATCACCACCATCTTCAGGAATAGGAGTAGTCAGCACATACACCATACTTATTCTGGAGAGTAAAAATTGCATCTTCTTCTACCATCTTCTAAAGTCCACCCCTTCAAACTTATCAACTTGGCAAAGTTTGAAGCCATGTGTTTTATAGCAGCAACAACCATTGATTATCACAAAATCATCTTCTTTGATTGTTAGTTGTTGTGCGTCCCAGATCAGGGTTAAGATAATCAATAGCCTAGCTAATTACCAAGATGGTTACCGAATATCACTTGAAGTCGTGTGATTACTTTCCAAAGAAGATTATTTGACCATATGCGTAGGTATCACGAATACCTCCTTGGGATAAAATAAAGTGTTTGTTCTTGTTCTAGGCACATATCAAGAACCCTTTTATTTCTAAATGTTTAGGTTTTCTGTATCGTGTCTCATGCAGTTTATGATCCTCTATTTATAAGGGAAATACTTAAAACCCTAGTCAAAGAATTTATAAGAGATTATAGGAGATATAATCTCTTCCATAATTAACCTCCTTGATTCTAAGTATTAGTGGTTACATGACCATATTAATCGTGATCATTAAATGTAATTATAACTTGCCATTTTAACCGGTCAAAGTTGTTACAAGTTGTTGAATTCATTCCAGTGAATCCTTTAGTGTCCTGAACCATCAGCTAGCCGCACTAAGGAGCATACCCGCTGAAGGTTCAAATTGAAACATCCCAATGATGAGTTAACTCGCTGAGAATACATCTTTTGATGGATTACTCCATGATAGTAACCTTCAGCTTACTACTCACGGAGTACAAAGCTAAAGCCATCAGACTGATGAACACCATTCAGTGAGTGAACTCACTGAACTACATCAGCGACCTGAATTCCCTTTTACCACTAACAAAGTCAAGGTGTTCAGTGACCTATAGAAGTACACTCTGTACCTCCAGTCCTATTACCTTGTATGAACTGAACCCTCAATTGAACTAAATTTCCAACAAGGAGTCGATTTGATTGCATTGTCAAAATTTGGAGAGACTCTACGTCACCAAAACAAACCCACGTGTTATAGGATTACTAGCTTTGGGTAATGGATGCAAACGCTTATCAGTGATATACATGGAAACCAGTCATCTAATCACCCAACATGGGATGCAATGTTTTAAGACTATAAGACTTGAGGTCAAGATTTTATATGAAGAAGTAAAGCAGATTACCCCTAGTTAGGCATTCACAACATAATTCGTACAATAGGAGGTGAAGCCAAATAGGCTACCTATAGTATGTTTATGTCACTTTTAGAACATATTTTCGTCTATGATGTTGGTAATGCATTCTTTATATAACGTATATGGTTGTAAACTATATCCTTGGTTCATCAAAATAATTCTAAATGTTATGTTTACTCATTTTTCATGCTCTAGCATTTTATGAATGTCTTGACCCGTTTTTTACTATGTACTTGTTTTCCATAACAGTGTAACTAAGCGTAAAGTGGTCGTGGGAAGTCCAGCCACTCTGGCAAAGAAAACTCAGTACCTTCGCTACTAATTAGTACTTGTCTCAACAAATCTTTTTAAGACAAATTAAAGTAATATAATTATTGTTT